>JALPQI010013967.1:0-29534 GCA_025490895.1 Thaumatotibia leucotreta
GGTTTTAAATCGACACGAGTTACGAATTTCATGTTTTTCGCACTTGTGTCGTATTGTACTATTATGTATGACAGGAATGCGAGTGAATCGAACTCGGTTCGCAAGTTCGCATAGCCCTCAAAGTTTGTAAATAGTCGGAGTAGCTAACACTGTGAAGTTTGAACGATTGTATAAACGGTTTATGTTGCGGTGTGGTCGCACCTTATTATCAGCTGATACATATGATTCATACGATGTAATAACGACTATTAATTGCAATCTATTACTTGCAAATCATTTTAAGTATAGGTTGTTCACATCACCAGATTGCCAATAGGAGAAATAAACCCCAGAGGCCGTATTAGTATAGATAATTCCGAAATAGACTATACCTGCAATTAACGAATAGGTATTCAAGCCTGATAAATCCAGGCGCGGATCCGGGGGGGGACAATGAGCTCTGGACTTGGACTTAGGTCTGCCTAGGTGCTGTTTTAAGTATAAAATACTATTGGTCGATGCCTCCCCCCCTGAACGAAGTCCTGGATCATAAATCCACCTATACGCATACAGGGTTACTTTTTCACCGGTACAATAAATTTTCCCACGTATTTGGTATCGATAATAGATTACATTTATCAAATAAAATTGACATATTTTTTTTCATTTATTATTAATTTATCCTTCATGCAAATGTAAAATGATGGGCTTACTAATGACAAGACGTCAACGGGATGCGGGACGCAGAGGGCGGCGGAAAGGGGTGAGCGACCTGCTGGTCGGCGCACGAGTTGGCAACATAGCAGTTACCTTAATCTCGGTGACTAGGTCAGGGTCAGTCCCGCGCTTGACATAGGTATGTGCACGCGTGCCGCATCGTACTACCTTCAGCCGGAAATTGCTCGTACGAAATGGTTCGTACCTAGTTATTTTCTCATTGGGGAAAATGTGCCCCGCCTGGAAAATGCCAGTGTTATAGCCATGGCCAGCCAGGTCAACAGATTTGACCCCGTGTGACTGTTTTTGTGAGGTGAAGTGAAACGGCGGGTAGGCCCAAAATTTAAAAGACTTAAAAAATCTAATAATAAGTGCATTTGATGAACTTAAAAGTGAGAACTACAGTACAGACTTGTGTTGGGAAATATCGAAGGAAACATTCAAAAACGGGCAAGAGTGTGTTTAGATAACCACAGCCAACATTTAGAGCACTTGCTTAAGTATGTGAATTCATAAATTAGTACGAGAAATGGACTCCATTACTTAGGTATGTTTTTTTGATTCCAATCATTGTGCATAAAGGTGATTTCAAATTTTTAAATACGCCTCAATGAAGAAAGTTTCTGTCCTACTTTGTAATTTTATTACGACATAATTTAAAACATTCGACAAACTTCACACACAGAAAAATTCTTTATTTTTACGGTCCTAAGCCCGTGCTGTCTTGTAGTGTACTTGTAGTGCAAGTATGAAGGAAGATTTGGGATCAAGTAAGATTGTTTTGCCAAGTCATAATCATAAGTTGATACCCAGTGGGGTTTTTCCAACCCGTCATGCCGCGGGCGATGACGTTGTAAAGAAACAGTTGCCAGTTCGTGTGTTTTGCTAGTTATGTACATTGATAATGCGTAATGCGTCCAATTTTCTTGTTAGGTTTGCGGATAAGTTCAAGCATCGGTATTTTAGTTTTTTTGTTCTAAAGGGGTGGTAACAAAAAATGCTAGTATTCTGTAACTTGGACTACTATTACGTATGTTGATTTTTTGTACTGGTGAAAAAGTAACCCTGTATTTCATAGGGGCATAGGCAAGAATTCAAAACATTTAATTTAGAGTCACAACATAAAATAAACCATTGAACCAGTCCAATACTGTATTTACTGACAAAACGTGAGATGGACACAACACTACATAAATATTAGGAGCAACTAGGGTTATTTGGCTTGGTTTTTAGTAAGGAACTCCTTTGAGCATTGTCATTCGTTGAGATGTGCTGTTCCCGGTAACTCTCATTTTCCTCAATATTACTATGAGAGAATCTAATTTTGCGATGGTGCTCTTTCGTTAGACTAACAGGGTGCTTGCTTAGACAAGTTGCCAATCGCTGATGCTTAATCGTCAATCGTAAACGAAAGGCAGCCAACTGTCTTTGTCGCACTAATATGCAAGAGTGCGAAAACTAGAGAGGGAAAACTACGATACGCTACCAAGCCCTAGCGATTGGCAACTTGGCTAAGCATCCAGGGGTTCTAAGGGTGCGACTCCAATGACGTGGGGCGGGGTGGAGCTGTGCAAAATTGACCAATTACATTCAAAACACTGTGCGGTCTCATTGGCCGAGCTCCCACAGCTCCGCGTCATTGGAGCCGCATCCTAAATTTTCGAATTTCGAAGTACGCGAAGTAGGTACCTAACGTGAAACTTTTAGCTACAACACTTCGTATCGGTCAATTAGAGGTTATATGTGAGATGGTATCAGACTAGCCAAGGCGAGACAATGGGAAAGCGGCCTCGATCTCCCCGGTTACGACACTAACCTTGCCACTGTTTTCTGATATTTGCATGATGAATGAATTTGGACGACAAATGTGGCATTGATGATATTATAATTAGTCTTTGTTATATGAATCATACATACTAAGTGTCGTTTAATTTGTATCAATCTAACGTGCTGACGCTTGCAATTAAGAGTCCAATATCTACGTCTGTGGAATAAAGAAATAAAACTTGGATTTTATTGTTGTTTTGCTCATACTTGCATCCGATAGATTAGACAGGAGACGGAGCGTAACAACAGTAAAATCTGAATCTAATTCATAGGTATCACAGTCGGTATAGGTATTCAATATATATTATTTGCATACTTAACCATATTGATGTTGGCAAGTTGACACTGATCCGTTCCTTAATAGGGCGGGCTTCAAATTAAGTAGCTGGGCCTTTCTATTAGATATGGAGTAAGCCTTTGTTTATAGTTATACAAATACTAAGTAGTAATTGGTACAGGGGAATAATAATATCCGGGCAAAGACTTAAAGATTTTAGTCCAAACTGAAATGGATACCTTCTCTTCACTTCAGTCAATATTTGAGTCCACTAAATGAGCAAACAATTCCAAGATAACACAATCTTTTCAAATGACGCACGTGCATTAATATAGCATCGAATAGAATAAGCGATTCACGGACAAATCAGCGAACTTCCTGCAATATAAACCTTTACGCTTTCCTGACATTGACAGCGTCTGATTTCAGGTGAAAGCTATTTTCTAATCCCTAAATGGGATCTTGGGCCCTGTGACTTTGTTGAAGTACCTACCTACTCGTACAGTGCAGGCAATGGCAATTCACAATGTCTGCTGATCTCGGCCGACCAATATAAACCTGACCACATTTTGACTGACGGTTTACCGCGAACCACGCTCAACGTTTCGTCTCCCAGTTACACTTAAGTACGGATTCGCAAGTGTCATAGAGAGGCAACACGTCGTAGTGTCCATATATACAATTTTGTAATATGATTTATTTACACTTCATATTTAGACAGGATTTTTATAAAAAAAAAGTAATATAAAAATAGTACACACCGCCCACAAATAGTACACTTCTCTGCTTTGCCTTGAGGTTGACTGGTAGAGAATGCCTTTTGGTTCACCTTTTGTATATTAAGGTTTTCTTTTGTGCAATAAAGATACAATAAATAAATAAAAAATAAATATATTGTAATAAAATACCATCCGCAGCAGAACTAAAGTAACCGAAATAGCTCTCCGAATCGCTAAACTGAAGTGGCAGTGGGCGGGGCACATTGCGCGTAGAACCGATGGCCGTTGGGGCGGTAAGGTTCTTGAGTGGCGGCCACGTACCGGAAGGCGTAGCGTGGGTAGGCCCCCCACAAGGTGGACTGATGACCTGGTGAAGGTCGCAGGAGTCCGCTGGATGCGGGTGGCGCAGGACCGGTCATTGTGGCAATCTTTGGGGGAGGCCTATGTTCAGCAGCTGATATGATGACAATACACGGGAAAACTTCAAATAGCCCAATTAAAAAAGTAGTAGCACATTCATAATAATATTCGTATTAATTAATACCTACCGATTATCATTACTTTTGGATCACCCCTCGTACGTATGTAGCTATCTACATACATATTTGGTAGCTAAGTAGTGAATTATAGTTATTATCCAACGCTATGATTATCGAGGCTGCTGCAGTTCTTTACTATTACTCACGGTTCTAGACGGAACGGTTCGAGTCGACAAATAGCGAATAATAGTGTATAGACTGTCTGAGCTTGCTAGAACCGGGTAGAATCGATAAGATCGTGCCTTCGACTTGGTCACAGACCATTCCTGACGGCGTACTCGCTCATCTGGTACTGACCTACTACTGAGAACTTCGAAATTCGTAAAATTCGAGGATATGTCTCTGTCACTTCAACGAAGGCGTCATTAGAGTGACGAGAATTTTCCTCGAAATTTGCAGATTTCGAAGTTCGAGTAGGGCCGCTGGTAATAAGTTCCTACCCTTCTATTGATTAGAATACCAATCACTGTTGCAGATTGTGGATCACTTGATCGCTGGACTGTTTAACAGTTGACTTGATGCTGCTGAAATTATGAGCGTTGTGTTATCGTAGATCTGGCTGTACAGCTTGTATTTCCAGTTTCCTACTTGTCCAAAATCTAAAGTAATCCCATGATGTTTGACCTTAGAATGTATATTTCTTTAGAATGAGTAGGTATAATTTGTTTTTTGGAATGTCATCAAAGTCTCACGTGCAGGGATCGGAACCGTTCTCGATTAACCATTTGATATTGTTCTTTAACCGTTATTAATTCCGTTCGTATTAGTAACGGTTAACTACGATAAAGGTTTTGTAGATGAACACAATATTTCTGGTTCACAATATTCAAGATGAACGGAAAAATTCCGTTCTTTGACATAACGGTTTTGACAAGAACATTATATGATTTATATGAAAGAACAAAACTTTTCTGGTTACCGTTACTAGAGATGAACGAAAAATAAAGTTCCGTGAACCATTATTAAACTGTTCGCGATGACGTAAACATGCCGCCACTCGCTCTCTCTTTTCCACTCGAATATAGTTCGTATTTTTATTTCATTTGACTAGCCATTTAGGTTTGACGTGTGGTATCGGCCGCATGATGAAAAAGGTTTAAATTGAATTAAGTGAAAGGATGCAATATGTGCTAGCAATTCTGGCGCCTCCTAGCGCCGTCGACGGGAACTTGCCTGGAAATTGGTTACCTGACAACGTGTTGTTGACTGGGCTGTCAATGTGTTTCTAACATAGATATGTTTATAATGGTAAGTTTGTGAACTTTCTAATTAGTAGATATTTCTTTCTATGTTAATTTTAGAGTTTAATGAGAAGGAGGTAAGACGGAGGAGTAAGACGCCCGATGTTGGTCTACTACCGGCACCTGTCTTGTAATATCGGCTCGGCTCCTTGGTAAATAAATATATATACTTACTATAACCTGCACTTATTGCATTCATACTCCTAATACCTACGCAGTTATGGGTGCATACCACTCGTCTTGAATAGTCAACATAGTGATAGGTATGATACGTGAATTGCTCAAGAAGACAGTTGCAGTTCCTATTATTTCCCTTAATGGAACCCCGATGCTTGGAGTTGCGTTCTACTTATTGGCGTCAGGTGAGCTTAGCACAACTAGCAATATGGCGTTGCTGGCTACATTCCGCCGGACGCAAAATGACTTTGTCCCACAATTACGTATGTTGTTTTGTTATGAATTCATTATATCGTAACTGTGGAATGTCTTCTCAAAAGGGCTTATTTCCACTTTGTCAATAGAGATAATGTCTCTTATGGAAATATAGAAAAAATAATCCTTATTGCCAGAGTAGAAATAAGCCCTTTTGAAAAGACACAAAGCTGAGTTTACACTTGCATGTTATTGCCGCAAGTTTTGAGACGCGAATCATCATCATCATCAGCCTATGATAGTCCACTGCTGGACGTAGGCCTCTCCTATTTACTATGCGTATAGGCGCATTAGGAGGTAAATACCCATAATCGCCACTCTGGGCAAGCGGATTGGCGATCGCAGTAGTATGTCCACTATGAGGACTCTGCTGCCCATCATCAATCTTTTATCAAATAATAGTCAGTAACACTTCAATCCCTTAGTCCACTCTTACAACACCCACAGGAGGAGTTGGGGTGGTGACAAAATATATTCTTACTGCCGTCACCACACGGCAAATATTGGTAGGAATTAGTGGCAAATATCTACAACTCTTTTTTTCAAAACTTGCAGGGTCGCGTTTTATAAAGTTACAATTTGCCGTTTGTCTCTCTTTCTAGCCAATATATTATGTGCGTGCGTTAGAGAGGCAAACAGCGAAATTGTAAAATGAAACTTTATAAAACGCGACCCAGGTCTAAACTCGGCTTAGCTCGTTACTTCCGCAGTTGTGATCTTGAACTCTATTAACATCGTAGTAAAGTTCAAATTTAAACGAACATTTCTTTGGCGAATGAAAGTATATTTTCTGTTTATCTATCCATCCGTCTGTCTGTATGTCTGTTTGTTTCTCTGTCTGTCTGATTGTTTGTCCGTCCGTCTATACGGTCGTTTGTTTCCGCAAAGAAACGTGTTTCGACCAGATAGTATTCGAAATTATTGCTTTTACAATTATTCTGGGTGTATTTCTTAGGGTTCTGTAGTAAATTAGAAACCGTCACAGATTCGCCATGTGCATCCACCTGTCTGTCTGTATGTCTGTCTGTATGTTTGTCTGTCTGTCAGTCTGTTTGTCTGTCTGTCTGTATGTCTGTCTGTCCGTCCGTTTGTTTCCTCCAGATTATTGCTTTCTCAATTATTCTGGGTGTAAGTACTTTTTAGGATTCTGTAGTAAATTAGGAATCCTTGCATTTTGCATCCATCCCTCTGTCTGTCTGTCTGTCTGTATGTCTGTCTGTCTGTTCGTAAGTCTGTCTGTCTGGCGGTCTGTCCGTCTGTCTGTCTGTTCATCTGCCGATCTTTCTGTCTGTCTGTTTGTCTCTCTGTCTGTGTGTCTGTCTATCTGAACGGACTGACTATCTGTACGTCCGTCTGTCCGTCCGCTTGTTTCCGCAAAGAAACATATATCGACCGGTTATTACTTGAAATGGTTGCCTTTTCAATTATTCTGGCTGTAAGATATTTTTAGGGTTCTGTAGTAAATTAGGTACCCTTACATTTTCGCCATGTCTATCTGTCTGTCTGTATGTCTGTCTGTCTGTTCATCTGTCGATCTTTCCGTTCTGTCCATCCGTTGTCTGTCTGTTTGTCTGTCGGTCTGTCTGTCTGTGCGTCCGTCTGTCTGCTCGTTTATTTCTGCAAAGAAACATATTTCGACCGGATATTACTTGAAATGTCTGTCTGTCTGTATGTATGTCTGTCTGTTCATCTGTTCATCCCTCTGTCTGTCTGTCTGTCTGTTTGTCTGTCTGTCTGTCTGACGGTCTGTCCGTCTGTCTGTCTGTTCATCTGTCGATCTTTCCTCCCGTCTGTCTGCCTGTCTGTCTGACGGTCTGTCCGTCTGTCTGTCTGTTCATCTATCGATCTTTCCGTCTGTCTGTCTGTTTGTCTGTTCATCCGTCGATCTTTCTGTCTGTCTGTATGTATGTCTGTCTGTTCATCTGTTCATCCCTCTGTCTGTCTGTCTGTCTGTTTGTCTGTCTGTCTGTATGACGGTCTGTCCGTCTGTCTGTCTGTTCATCTGTCGATCTTTCCCCCCGTCTGTCTGCCTGTCTGTCGGTCTGTCCGTCTGTCTGTCTGTTCATCTGTCGATCTTTCCGTCTGTCTGTCTGTTTGTCTGTTCATCCGTCGATCTTTCTGTCTATCTGTCTGTGTGTCTGTCTATCTGTCTGTCTGTATGTCTGTCTGTCTGTTTATCTGTCCATCCGTCTGTTTGTCTATCTGTCTGTCTGTCTGTCTGTGTGATTGTATGTCTGTTTGTCTGTCGGTCTGTATGTCTGTCCGTCCGTCTGTTAAACCGTTTATTTCTGCAAAGAAACATATTTCAACCGGATATTATTTAAAATTGTTGCCTTTTCAATTATTCTGGCTGTAAGTACTTTTTACGGTATGTAGTAAATTAGGAACCCTTACATTTTCGCCATGTCCGTCTGTCTGTCTGTATGTCTGTCTGTCTGTCTGTTTGTCTGTCGGTCTGTCTGTCTGTCTGTCCGTCCGTCTGTCTGCCCGTTTATTACTGCAAAGAAACATATTTCGACCGGATATTATTTAAAATTGTTGCCTTTTCAATTATTCTGGCTGTATGTACTTTTTACGGTTCTGTAGTAAAGGGTTTAGCAGCCTTACCGAACAAGAGGTGCTTTTCCCCACGGATGAGGTCAATATTTTAGGTGGTGTACTAGCAGGCTTTAAGAATACTCCATGCTTAATATCAGCTCTAGATCTTCTTTTGTTTTAGAGTTATTCAAGATAATGTAAGATATACAGGGTGCCGTTGAAAGTGGCATATTTCGTAAAGTGTTGAAGATAGATCAACCAAACAAAATTGTGTTTGATAACAATAAAAAAAACTACAAAACGCATATTTTTAATCTGCATCTTGTCCTTATTTTTCATAATAAAAAAAGGGTTCTTGTTTTTTTTTCCATATTTTTTTTATTTCACGCGGAGGTACACCTACAAAAAAAAAATGCTTACATAGCCACTAATGTCCACTATATACATAAATTAAGATATTTCCATAAATCATCGTGCATCATGCCAAAAAAAAACTATTCCAGAAGTAGTCGTTACTGGCATACAAATAAGGTACCAGTGCAGTGTGAACATAAGTTAGTGTGTAGGTACACGATCTCTTCTAATAAACCTATTTAGAATAATCGACGGTGACATATCAAAAACGTTGATATGTGTGTATATATATATATATATAAATACCTATTTGTATTTTGTGTTTATTTTTATATTCCTTAGCATCAGACCATTTTTCTCAGTTTTGCACCACCTACTATCAACTTTTACTTTCTTATCTCCTCTACCCAAAGGTTGTCTGGAAGAGATCGCTCTTTAGCGATAAGACCGCCTTTTGTTTACCTCTTTCAAACATGAATTTTTATTATTTGTTTTGTACTTGTCTTTGAGGTGCTTTAAAGAGTTATTGTATTGTATTGTTGATAACATTTGACAGGTAGTATTGTTTTCGACATTTGTTTTCACATTCCTATTCACATACAATCGGATCTTTTCTTCGAAACTTTGGAAGATGTCGAAGTATATTTACCGGATGAATGTATTTTAATTTATGGTCTATGTAAATATGGCAAGCAGTGGACGTCTTATGGCTGAGATGATGATGATGATGATGATGATGAAGCAATCGCCTCAGTTTTGACATTTCGTCGTCGATTATTCTAAATAGGTTTATTAGAAGAGATTGTGTACCTACACACTATATAACTTATGTTCACACTGCACTGGTAGGTACTTAATTTGTATGCCAGTAACGACTACTTCTGGAATAATTTTTTTTTTGGCATGACGCACGATTATTTATGGAAATATGTTAATTTATGTATATAGTGGACATTAGTGGCTATGTATGCATATTTTTTTTTGTAGGTGTACCTCCGCGTGAAATAAAAAAAATATGGAAAAAAAAAACAAGAACCCTTTTTTTATTATGAAAAATAAGGACAAGATGCAGATTAAAAATATGCATTTTGTAGTTTATTTTATTGTTATCAAACAAAATTTTGTTTGGTTGATCTAACTTCAACACTTTACGAAATATGCCACTTTCAACGGCACCCTGTATATTTTACATTATCTTGAATAACTCTAAAACAAAAGAAGATCTAGAGCTGATATTAAGCATGGAGTATTCTTAGGGCCTGTTAGTGCACCACCTAAAATATTGACCTCATCCGTGGGGAAAGGCACCTCTTGTTCGGTAAGGCTGCTAAACCCTTAGGAACCCTTACATTTTCGCCATGTCCGTCTGTCTGTCTGTATGTCTGTCTGTCTGTCTGTTCATCTGTCTATCCGTTGTCTGTCTGTCTGTCCGTCCGTCTGTCTGCCCGTTTATTTCTGCAAAGAAACATATTTCGACCGGATATTACTTGAAATGTCTGTCTGTCTGTATGTATGTCTGTCTGTTCATCTGTTCATCCCTCTGTCTGTCTGTTTGTCTGTCTGTCTATCTGATGGTCTGTCCATCTGTCTGTCTGTTCATCTGTCGATCTTTCCGTCCGTCTGTCTGTCTGTCTGTCTGTCCGTCTGTCTGTCTGTTCATCTGTCGATCTTTCCGTCTGTCTGTCTGTTTGTCTGTTCATCCGTCGATCTTTCTGTCTATCCGTCTATGTGTCTGTCTGTATGTCTGTCTGTATGTCTGTCTGTCTGTTCATCTGTCCATCCGTCTGTTTGTCTATCTGTCTGTCTGTCTGTCTGTGTGTTTGTATGTCTGTTTGTCTATCGGTCTGTATGTCTGTCCGTCCGTCTTTCCAACCGTTTATTTCTGCAAAGAAACATATTTCGACCGGATATTATTTAAAATGGTTGCCTTTTCAATTATTCTGGCTGTAATTACTTTTTACGGTTCTGTAGTAAATTAGGAACCCTTACATTTTCGCCATCTCCGTCTGTCTGTCTGTTTGTCTGTCTGTCTGTCTGACGGTCTGCCGTCTGTCTGTTCATCTGTCGATCTTCCTGTCTGTCTGTCTGTCTGTTCATCTGTCGATCTTTCTGTCTATCTATCTGAGTGTCTGTCTGTTCATCTGTCCATCCGTTGTCTGTCTGTTTGTTTGTCTGTCGGTCTGTATGTCTGTCCGTCCGTCTGTCTGCCCGTTTATTTCTGCAAAGAAACATATTTCGACCGGATATTACTTGAAATGATTGCCTTTTCAATTATTCTGGGTGTAAGTACTTTTTATGGTTCCGTAGTAAATTAGGAACCCTTACAATTTCGTCATGTCAGTCTGTCTGTCTGTTCGTCCGTCCGTCTGACTGTTAATCTATCTGTTGGTTAGTCCTTCTTTCCATCCATCTATTCTTGGATCCGTCTAGAAATAGAAATAATTCTTAACAAACCCAAAAAAATACAATGTCCAGTAACAAAAAATAAAAATAAATTATGCGTTATTTCCGCAATTGTGATTAAGAACTCTGTTAATAACATTTTAGAATTCAAATTTAAACGAGCTTTTTTGTTACTGGCTGTGAAAGCGTTAACACTTTTTTCGTTAAAAAAAAAATTGTTATGATCGGGCATAGTTCAAAATAGCGGGCATAAAAAAATAAAAAACCCTTATAGTTTCGCCATGTCCGTCTGTCCGTCTGTCTGTCCGTTAGTCCGTCTGTCTATCCGTCAGCATACTCTTCTTAGCATGGTGCTAGAGTGTGTCAGCGCTCTATCACTCTTCATCTATCGTTTCGTGCGGTAGTCCGTCTGTCTGCTCGTCGTGCTTAGATCAGTGACCATTTGCAATTAGTTTTAGGTATACATATTAGTTTAAGCCGACAAACTCGAATAATAAATATCCAAAAAAAAACTATTGGGGTTCCTCCCCTACACGTGAATACAATGTGGGGTATCCGTGAATAGGTATTTCAAAAAGAGTATAGGTTTTTTCCAAATTCACTATTTCGAAAAATATGAAAAATATCTTACATATTTGGCTTAAGGCATGCTGATAGATAATACTAACTATCCTGAACATAATTGGTCTAGCCAGTTTCGACCAACTACGGAACGCTAATACTGAGCATGGATCGACATGCACTTGGCCGGTTTTTTTCCTCATGCGTTATTTTTAGGGTTTCGTAGTAAACAAAAAACCCTTATAGTTTAGCCATGTCCGTCTGTCCGTCTGTCTGTCCGCAGCATAGCTCAGTGGCCGTTAGTACTAGAATTTGGTATACATATTAATTATGCTAACAAAGTGGTAATACATAATCAATATTGCAAAAACCAAATGTATGCACATCTATTCGCCCTATAACAAATGTATAATAAGAGCCCCAATAATTACTGGCCATGATTATGATTGTCTACATAGTGGAGTCCAATCCTCCTGTCACTGTGAAAGGCTTGAGGTGGTGGAAAGATACAAGTACCTGGGGCTGACAATAGACTCCCGCTTTACATGGAATGCACATGTGGAGGTGGTGTGCGAGAAACTCAGAGCCGTGCTTGTGAAGTTCCACCATCTCAGGTTTTTCACTGATATAGCAACTCTGTATACTGTGTATTATGCACTCACTGACTCGATACTTTCTTATGGACTGAGCACATATGGTAGAACATTTAAAACTTATCTTGACAAAATCAAATACCCACAGATTAGATTTATGAAAGCTTTAGTAGATAAAAAGTCAAAACAATTGTGTAGAGAAGATTATAATAGGTTATTTCTAAAATGTAACATGCTGCCGGTCAATGAGAGGGTATCTTTCCAGATTGCAGTGGAACAATATGAACCAAATGAGTTTAAAGTCCATGTCAGTAATCCACTTCTGTGCAGAAAGTTAGCCAATGAAGTTATGGTTGTACCTAGAGTAGTTAATTATTATGGTAAGAGGACCAGATCCTACTTAGTTCCTAATATCTACAACAAGATACCTTTAGATATTAGAAAGAGTTCTAGCAAAAATGTATTTAAATCAAAATTAAAAAAGCATATGTTGCAACAGTTGGAAACTCAAATTAATTTAAGCTAAACTTAATTGTTATTAAAGATTAAAATACAGTTTATAAATAAATATAAGATATAGTTAACAAGACAGATAACATAACAGTATTGTATAAGTAAGGGAGACTGTTTCTGCCAACAAACTGTCTTACAGTTAGGCGGAGGGTGTGAAGATTGTAACAAGCTGTTATTTTTTTCATGAATAAACGTTTTTATTATTATTATTATTAATAAAAACTTTTCTGGGCTGTGGGTTTAAGAATAAAACCATTTCGAACGTAATCGGCCCAGCCGTTTTCGAATAACTACGGAACCCTATACTGAGCATGGCCCGACATGGTCTTGGCCGGTTTTTTGATATTGTATTCTCGCCATTTTCCGCAACTCGACATCTAACGTGCCTATTTTGCGTGATCCCAACGCTGGCCAAATATTTTGCTGCCGCAATATTATAATTACAAGGTTGTATGTTACATTTTTTCATAGTACCGTGAAACTAAGTAGTCAACATTGCCCGCTTTTTTCGGAAATCCTAAAATATCTCAAAAAAATATATAAAACCTTGAAGTTTTTTCTGCTCAGCATGTGCACTGTGATCGTACGAATCGGCTCACATGAAGAAATAATTTTTAGATCATCATTTAGATCAGGTTTTTGTCGTTTTAAGGTGCGTGCAAACCAAAAGAGCATTCGCTGTTCTATCCCCCGCTCTACGAAATCAACCAATCACGTTTTGTGTAACGATCGAATTTCGTAGAGTGGGAGGTTAGAATAGCGAATGTTCTTTTGGTCTGAATGCACCTATAGAAGGCGAGCAAAGTAATCTCGTTCTTGACCAACATTGCCCACCTCAATTTAGTGCTTAAAAATAGCTCGTATGACAATAATACTACGATCACAGAAGGTTTTTTGGCAATTCTACCATTTCATGTTTATAACTCAGGGATAAGTATAAACAATTTTGAGTAAATTGGTTGGGCAATGTTACCTACCCGTTTTCGCTCTTTTTCATACAAGGTCCACTAACGCAATTCGCAAATGCTAGGGTTGTCACTTTTAAGTAGATATCTTAACTAAAGACGTTTAACTTTTGTTCAAAGTATTAATATACTAGTGAAGTAAAACAGTCCAAAATGTATTATTTGTTTTAATGCAATAATAATAAAACCGTTTTTTGAATGGGAATCAAGATAATATTATATTGATATAAATATCAGCCCACTAACGAAGCAGCAGACAACGAAACTGACAATTGAGAGTATAGTTATTGGTTCCGAACATTTTGTACACGTAAAATAAAATAACGGAGTTATAAAAACGTAATTTACTGAAAAAAACATTACCCTCCGCTATTTTCATAAAGTGGTAAAACTTGAAAGTGACAACTGTAGGCTATTTTTCATGATGGGCAATGTTTTCAATGTCCGTTTGCTAAAGTACTGGATAAAATTGCCCAAAGCCATAACTTATTTTCTGATTAGCTTTTTCCAATAAAACTACTATCAATGTAATCTACTGTTGTCATTTTATTACAGGTCATGGGTTTTTTTTTTCATTTAATACCACCCTGTTTTGAGAAATTTACGTCTATATTTTGCCAAGATTTTGCCCGCCAAATAACCAACCTCACTCAAGAAGCTCTAGCAAACAACTAGATGAAGATAGACGCAAAAGTCATACTTGGTGTTGCTTCTCACATAATCTATTTTATACTAAAAATAGTTAGGCCGCCATAAGAATGTAATTTTTTTCTATAATAACCAATTTATTTAAAATTCAAGTTTTGGGCAATGTTTCCCCTGGAGGCAAAGTGGGCTAATTTTACGGTAGTAATTCTATGTGTATTTAGCTGTATTTTACTGAAACCTGTATCTTAATACCTATAGCCAACTAATAGTCTAAAATTCACGATATTACATGGTTCTATGTTGTGGTCATATAACTTACAAGGGCAATAAGGTTCTATGTTTGTTTGATTGATATTATTGTAAGTGGTTATATTATATATGAAATGTACTTAATATTTATAGTCATATACATTGAATTTAGGCTGTGTGGTGCGGCAGTAACAATATATTTGCCACCTACCAAGTTGGAGAACTTTTCCGATGGGTGTTATAAGAGTCGACTAAGGGACGGTACTACGCTGATCCAATTATTTGAGATGGAGGCAGGGCAGCAGCCTCATCATAATGGACACATTACTGCAATCACCAATCCGTTTGCCCAGCGTGGTTATTATGGGCATTATGTCATTTTGTCCTACCTAATGTACCCATACGCATAAATAAAATAATAGAAGAGGCCCACGTCAAGACCACTGTTACTGTATTAGACTGATTATGTGATATTGAATTTGATAAGAAGGTATCCTTTTACCATTAAAGTGTATTTATCTCATAAAATCATCTATAGGTACTCATATCCATCAGTATAAGCATAATAATCTTATTATAACATCGATTGACCGATCTTTTTATTAAAGAAACGTGGCCTGCATGCATCGTGTCACTTATATAATGGTGTTTCATACTTAATCGCTCAAATCAAACTAATGAGGTGCCGTGTTCCACAGCCTTAGATACCATGGACCCTTTGATATTAAGACACCTGAATGGATGCCTTAGTATACCAGCATAGAAGAAAGTGGAAGATGCCATGCCAGAGGACCTAACCCGCGTATGTGCCAGCCATCCTGGAACCCTTTGATATAGCAAGAATCCTTTTCCCTAAAGTACTCGCAAAAGTACTCTTTATCATCAGATCAGCTGCGGTCATATACTCATATGCTGACTCCAGCGGCAGCGGTGAAACGCTGGAATGTGGAAGACCAAGCTAACCACGAATAAATAAATATTAATATATATAGTATTTTTCCTTTTTTAGTTTTAGTAGGTACATACGCCAACCCAGTTAACTCTATCAAAGATTTCGATTCTGGACCGTGTACGTGTTTCACTTAGTCGATTTGACCAAACTTTGATTCGAAATATAACGCTTATTTTCGAATAGTCATGTCAAATCTCCATAGTACTTTAGCACTACATACATATATATATATAAAAGTTTGGTGAAACGCAGCCTTAGTTTTATTTTCAGTGACGTCTCAATTGTTTTTTCTTAAAATCTTGAATTGGTCCCGATCTGTCTTTGTCACCCATTCTTGATTCGTCATTTTAACTGGGGTCAACTATATCAACTTTGGTAATTTGTTGTATTGTCTATTTCATATTGCTCATTTAAGCCTTCGTCAACATCTTCTTTGGGTGTGTTGCTCTAACTACTATCTTGCTATACTATATGCTAACTATAAAAAATTAGTGACACAATCAGAACGGCATCAATTTAAGAACTTGACATACGACGACTGAGAGTACAGTTCGTGAAATATAAATTGGTAACTTTCTACCTACATTATAGTAAAAATAAATTTATATTTCTCGAACTATACTGTACGCTTAGCACATGATTGCTATGTCAGTATGTTATCGCTACATGTATAGATTTTCTATCTTTTACCAACAATATGAATAAAAGGGAGATGGATAATCTATTTCGCGGCGACATATTGTCGCACTGATCCTGTGCTAAGTTTACTGAGACGAACCATGAATGACGATACCGCTGTCAATACAATTTTTACCTCATCATAACACTAACCTTTTCAATGCCACGGCAAAAACAGCAGCTGTCACTCCATCCACGCCACCAAAGTGTCACAAAGGAATTTGTCAAAAACTATAAGCAAGTGCGACTAGGTCTCTATTGATCTGTGACTTGTATATCGGTCTTTGGAGTTGAAACAGTGTTACCAACATAACCGTTATCGCCGTCCACAAGGTTTCAATTAGATTGGACAATGACTGATATATTGGTAGGTACTGATTAACAAGAGAGTTTCAACGCCAAAGACTATTTGTAAGTCACCATCCACAAAATAATATGTAACTATGCACGTGCGTAAAGTTCAAATTTAGCTTTTATAGTTTTACGTGGCGTTGAAAAGGTTGAAGCAAGTCACCAGTCTCACGACTCACCAGTCAGCTATTTGGAATATAGTTGATTTTTGTGGTAAAACATGTTAGTTTATTGGTGTCTGCAAATGACTTTGCATTTATTCGTAACTCTTACACGCATCCAGTCCAATTGCCTTATTCATAAAACATCAAGACACATTAGTTAACTGTGTTGGCGATGAAATGATTATATGAACAGGTTGTGTAGCCAATATGCCAATCGCTAACATTCAGTCGCGAACGAAACTCAACTGTCTTCGTCACACCAATAAGAAAGAGTGACAGAGAGAAAACTACGATACACTACCTGCTCAGCGTAGCGTAGCGATTGGCACCAAAGAGAATAAAATCACTAATTGGCACGTTAGCTAACATAGCTACGGACTCAGATCTATCGACCTCTTTTGAAAAGCAAGTTCAGTTTCTCAAAAGAGGTTGATGACAGATTGCAAACTCTGAATTAACAAGCAACTCGCAGCTACGCGTCTTTTTTCAATTGTATAGATTAAAAAGAGAAGTGTGGCGGCAAGTTGATGTTAAACACAAGATATGCTAGCCTTGCTATAGGAATTAACGTGACTGTAATCATAACATTACCTCCTGATAACAGTAGGTAAGGACATTTTTTCGCCGCCAGTGAATTTTGATATAACTGATAAAATATATGTTCGTTTAACACTACGAAGCTGATACTTACTTTGTTGAGTTAGTTGTTTACATGCAATTTGTTGCTTGGCGTGTGTTGCTCGCTTTTATTTTTTGACGTGGCGGTGAAAAGGTGAACGAAAAGGTGCCACTTTGTCACTTAAATTGATGGCTTTTCCTTTTGACATAGGATTTAAAACAAATTGGCAGATTGTAGTGTATTGCGTCGTTTTTCCTTAACTACGTTCGGTTATGCGTTTAAATTTGGAACAGATTTTAAATTTCTAGTGGGTCTCTATTCCAGTATCCATAAATATTAAAATAGTAAACGACACGAAACGTCATTTCAATACGTTTTCCTTATACAAACCATACGACATTCAATCTCGATTAATCGGAGAATAGGCACCACATGTGATTGTCTATTTGTTCAAATCAATTTTGACAGGAAAACCACTATTATTCCGTTCCCAAGAACACTAAACGTAGCGTTCGCGGCCAAAAACGTTTGAAAGAACATTAACCGTAACGGAAACTTTATAAGAAGAACGTGACATGACAGTTCATCTCTTACAACAGAATTAGGAAAACCGTTATTATTCCGTTCGTTGAGAACAGAATCGGCCATTAAGCGTTCCGTCAAAGAACATTAAGAAGTATCGGTTAATGAGAACAAAAACTTTATGATTATGGTTTGGGGTTGACGTATGGTAACGGTTTGAAAATAATAACGGTTTCCGATCCCTGCTCACGTGTACGTGGTTTGAATTTATATTAACCCTGCGTCTGTGTTTGATAAGGACCCGGACAATAGATATTGAACTCAAATCGATTCATAATTTGAATTAAAAATCGATTGTACTGATCCCTAGCAACCACAGACGAAGGAATAAGTGTTACAGATGTAAGAAGATTACGTTTTACAGGCATAATATTTGTAACCGCTCAAGCAGGCGCTATTGTCACCGATTATATAGGTAGCGTAATGCCTACGGCATTTAATGGACTTGTTATTGTAACTGATTCGTTATAATAAGTTTTGCACGACTCGAAATGAAATCAAAATACACCGGCAAATTGATTGCAAATGTTTGCAATGCCATGCGCCTGCGGCGACGGAAATGACATCTGCTGCACATTATACAGCGTGTGTATTTGATACGGGCGAATATTTTAGTGGCGATTACTATCGGACCTAGGGAACCTATTTACATAAATTTATTTTTGAAATTAAGGTATTTTTTTTTCATACAAAATAATTGAGCCCGCAATGTATTGCATCCACTGGTAGCCACATTACTTAAACTAGACATAAGTATCTAAACGTCATACGAGTCTCATGTCAGTTGGCCGGCATACATTGCTGCTGGGTTGCACTTTAGAAAAATCATTACACCTAATCAACAACAAAATTTAACGAAATGGTTATCTTATACGACTCGTAGGATCAGATATTATAGCTGGATTAATTATTCGCCCGTATCAAATACCCACGCTGTATAACTCGTTACTTTTTGTGTGCGCGTGAGTTTGATGACAGAATGTAGAGCAACTTCCGTTCTCGGGCTAGTGACTGTGAGTGAGACAGGTGGTTGGTTACTTCATGAGGCGCAGTATATGACATTACCACGTTTTGGGCGATACATACACTTATCTATGTTTAGAATCCATTGCTCGTATTTCGAATTTCAGACATCTGTAAAGGTGCGTGCAGACCAAAAGTGCATTCGCTGTTCTTTCCCCCACTCTACGAAATCAACGAATCACGTTTCGTATAACGATCGAATTTCGTAGAGTAGGGGAATAGAACAGCGAATGTTCTTTTGGTCTGCATGCACCTTAACAGAAATCTTCGAACGGTCAGGAACTAATCTGACGATAATATGAATTGTGAAAATTACGTGTAAGTATGACTAAATACTACAGTATCTAAACTAAACTCTATGTGATTCGACCACTTAACATTTTTGTCAATGGTTGGAAAAAATTGTAGCACCACTTTTGTGAACTTGAAATATCCATCACATTCATAAATTATGAAATGTAACTGTCCTTGTTCGTCTTCTCCATTTCGCCCTATCTTCGAACATAAGATACCTAAAATAGTCCCCAGTTTTACCGGACAAAATAGTGTCGGTCTAAAAGTTGATTCTTCCAATTACGCTGGTCTCCAGAATAGCTCACTCAGTAGAAAATAACTCTGGTACATTCACTGTATTACTCAGGAATCCGATGTATCCAAAGATCCTAAAGTGATGCGAAAGAGTGTTAAACATCGCCGCATTTAGCTATGCACATCAGGGATCATTCCTAGCTCCGGATGGAGGGTCAGACCAGGTCGGACGAAGATTAAATCATATCGCGCGCATACAAATTGCGGCATAACGAGAGAAATTGTTTCAGGCGTGGGTTAATTACGTCATCAAGAAAGTTTTCTGCATCATAATTATTATAATTAAATAAGTCAAGATTATGGGACAACCTTACACAAATCGGCGTAGTCCCAGGGTAAGCTCGATTTAGTAAGGCTCGTGTTAAGGGTAGGTAGTTAACTACTAAGCGACCATGACCAAGGAACAAACATTCATGATAAAAAAAACTACCGAGGCTGACAAGCTGTTCCTTAGCGTTTTCAAGTCCTCAATTTCCTGGAAGAACAGCTATTCTAAGTAGATTGAATTATAGAGCCATGATTGCAAAGTGAGCAAATGCTAAAACAATGACGGAGAAACTCTTAGATTCTTCAACATAAATTAAAATGTTAATCATCCAATGCCAGTGAACCGAGTTAATTTAAATCTTAACTGTTTGTATAGTTGAGGGTAAAAAGTGACGGGTTTTTGCGGTAATCTATAAACGTTCGACAGGAAATCATCCGCACCTAAGCGATAAACGCATTCCTACGACGTATCGGGATGTGAAATGTATCATTTAATGCAGAAAAATCGTATCTATCTTGTTACTTCTGTAGCAAAAACTAACTTGCTTCATAGAAGACTCAGTTCAGATTGTAATAATTTAAAAAGCGAGATGGGATAGTGAGAAGTGACAATAGTAATAGTATCCGTCATGCATTAGCGTTAAATTATGTACAGTGAGTTGAGTATCTCGCTCTTACTTTTCCCATTATTTATTAAAGCATTGCAATATCTTGAGATGTATTTTATGACTCGTGGGTTAATAAAAATACCAGGCATAATGCTAATGTTCTGCATTTCAAGTTTTTACCCTGATGTGAAGATAGTGATTTCCTGATTGGTTCTTCTAACTTTTAAGGTTACTCACTATCATTCTCCGATTAAACCTCAAAAAATAATATGTCGAATAAAGGGATCATAAATCGATTCTGTTAGTAACTTCAATAATAGAATTATAGACACAGACATTGTCCCCATAATTACTTTAACCAAGATTGTTACGAGGCATAAAAACAGGGAGTATTATTGAACTGTAATTGCTATAGCGAATAGAGGTACCACAATCCGTTTTGTGTCACGGGTTAACCATTCGCCACTCACGTCCTCTGAAGACAAACGCCTCTCATTCCGTAGGCTAAACCTTACCGTTTCACCATCAGATACGGTGATAATGAACTTCAGTAAACCCGCACGGTTTTGTAAGGAATCTGTAAATTAAATGACTGTGTATTTCTTAGATACTGACTGACCTCTGTAGCTAGCAACAACGGTAACCGTACTCTTCATATTCATTTCTTTAGGATACTGTGAGATCACCCAATTATAGTCCAGTGTCCAGTAGGTACTACAACTCTGATCCACTGGTTAAACTCTTTTACTATCATCATCTCTGCTGTTTATCGCCCGCTGCTGAGCGTAGACCTTTCTTCATGTACACCATAGGTCCCGGTCCTGTGCTAACCTCATCCAAAAGTATTGAAAAATCCAAAGGTGGTGAAAGCGGCCACCAATCCGTTAACATTTTGGTCCATCGTTGTCCGGCTAGAAGTCCTGCCCAACTCCACTTTAGTTTGGTAATGCCGCCTCTGATGTATTGCATTTTCGTGCGACGTCGAATCTTGGCATTCCTCAACTCTTTATTTTATAAAATACTACGGCTTCTTTGTTTTGTCTAAGATTTTGCCCTAGAATGCGAGATTTTTAGAAAAATAACACCAACACGTAATCGTCATATTCGATTTAATTTTGGAATGGCCCGGTGCTTTTGAACTATAGTTGGGTTGTTTGCGTTGTTGGGTGGTACCTTAGTATTAGTATCTACCTCCTCTCTACACTCTAGCTAGAGGGACCTAAAGTAATTACTGAAGGAAAATGACTCTCGATGGTCTGATTGGTCTGAAGCCGTACGCTTCACGCATCAGATACCGTGACATTGAACTTGGTGAGCAGACGGCGGAACATCTTTCCGATCGTTTACCTGTAAGACAATGTCCTCTGAAATTAGGAGTCTGGTAAATTAATTCGTAATAGTGTAAATTGCATTTTGGTTTCAGTACATAACCTCCTGAGAGTCCTGAGGTCCATTGTCCTAATACTAGTACTTATACAATACGATGAAACTTAAATTGTATTCAATGAAAACAGGGTTGTAATTGTTTTGCCTCATAATTTACTAGAGTAGGTAAAAATTTCAACGTCTTATTTCTCTTGTATGGCTGGGCCTTAGGAGTAGTTGCTTTTCTTAATATTCTTTGGTCTAGATCTAAATCGAATCTACTATGTACTGTTGGGCAATGGTCTCGATCTTGACAGTCTTATCTTGGTGACTTCTTATTTTGTCTATGACTTGGTGTCTATCAGCGTAACCATCAAATATATTTCTTTATTTAGCGCTTGCTTCATGGCCATAACTTTATTCTGATGGAACTTTTACTTGTAGTCAGTGGTTAACAGCGATTTCTAGTTAATATCAGAAGTGTGTAATTAATGATATCGCAACGGATGAAATCCGCGAACCTTGTGCTGCTAACGCACTACGAGATTTGTTATCAGCTTCGGATCCGGAAGTTTAATTGGGCATGAAACAAATGTGGTACATAATACATATAGTCTGCACAAAAATGTGGTCTACCACTTAGCCCATTTTAACTACGGAATAGAGTCGAGTCGAGAAGTAGTATAGATAGATCAAGATCATATTATTTTTGATTTGGCTGATGGTTATAGGGATCGGACATATGGGCGTTAATATATGGACATGACTACAAAGTTTTAAGTATAAACAAAATTTTTAAGTATAAAAATTATTAATTTAAAATTACATATTTGATGCCAGTAACTTGGAAAATCTGTGCAAATAAAACCTAACTTAAGAAATTGAAATTAATTTTCAACAAATTATTTGTTTCATTAAACACTTAACCAATTGACTTTGTAGTCATGCCGATATTATTGAGAGCAATGACAATTTCTATTAATTGCTTAGGTAAATACAGGGTTGGGCTGATTAACTGTCCTATTGAAAAACATTCGTTTATCTATTGAAATATAACTTAGTTGTATATCTTTTTAAGAACAAATGTAAAAAGCGGTGTTGTTGGATAATTGTGCAGCGAGCATTAAAAATCGGGCGAGATTATCAACTGACCATAAAAGTAAATATCAACGTTTGTTTTAATACTGCACACCATCAAGACTCGTTTCAAGGAGTCCTCTGCTTCCAAAATCAAGCCGAAATCGGGTAAGCTTTAAATGATTTGAGTCAGCAAAGTACCAATAGAGCAATTTTTACGAAACTGTGCCTCTTATTATATAATCTTCGATAAAATTATTAAATTGAAGAGGGGTTAATATTTTACGCACTGCAAAATAATCACAAAATGTGAGGCCCTTATAAAACAGATAATTTATATATGTGCCCTCTCTCTTTAAAAAATATAAGAGTTAAATACAAAAAGTCGAATAGGCGGCATGAAGGTCATTTTTCAAAGAAAATGCAAGAGTTTGGTAAATGCCAGATTGATTATGGGTATAGTGTTTTATTAAGAACCAGAAAGGAAGAAGGTATTTTAGTTATAAATTTATTCCAAAAAGTTAATCAATCAGGGTACAATATGATAAGAAGAAATATCAAGTTATAGCCAAAATTATGAGGCTGATATTTACCTAGCAAAGTATGTTAAATCTTTATATAACTGAAATGCTATAAACGTTTCCATATATAAATAAATGCAGTTTTATTGAGATGGGTTAAGGCTAAGATTCAAGTTTATACTAGGGTTAGATAACCTAATATGACATCACATGGCAGATAAGGTAGTGCGTGCCGGATGAAATTCCTTATATGACATAATGCTTAAAATAATACACGTTAAAAGGGAGTTTATCAAATTTATCAATTGCTGCGGTAAAATATAGAATGTTTCTGATATAAATAGCACCAAGATTTGTAACATTGTTTTGTTTTTAAACTTTTATACCACTTTTTAACTAGGACACTTAATCCGCCCAACCCTGTACATACCTACATAAATCATACGGATACACATAGGTATCTCGTCAACTCACCATCAAAAAATGAAAATTCACAATTGACATTCGTCAAAACAAATTAATGAAAACCTTTTTCTGTAGTAAATGTAGTACAGAAAATATATGTATATGGCCTACTCCTACTAGCGAAAAAACTGAAGAAAACTTCTTTCCAATAGGCAAACATCTCAATCCAAGAACTTATGGCAGCACTCATCTTATCACACACATTAACGGACAAACAACACGCTAATTACCGTGTGCTTACTGTCACTCAAACATTAAAGCAAGTGAAAACCAAACAGACACTCCAGCGCACCTACTTTACATCAAAGAACACATTGACAACCGTGGAGAGATTACATAGAAAGACCATACTAATCTAAAATATGCCTTGTATAGTGTCCCTAAAGTGTAATATCTCTTGAAAGTTGCATAGACGTGTAGTATCTTAAATGGATTGTTCGTATCTAATACATGTGATGCGATCAGCGCTCGATCGTGCGGCAAATTGACTGCGCTCGCGCCGGATGTCTGCGCATTGGCGGTTCCTGTTGAAGCATTCATATCTCTCCAAGTATCACTTTGATGCGTGGTCAGGTTATTGTTTAAAAAACAAATTGGATTGGATATAGCAAAAGCTAGAGCGTGCCAGCGCCTTCTTTTGGATCTAATCCACGTATAAAACTATATCATCATCATTAAGCTCATTAACAGGGGTTACTGCGAACCGTTTCTCTTTTTAAACATAGACAATCTATTTGCCCTTTTTGCTATTGCGAATTTGAGCAAGGAAAGGAGAAGAGAAGGAAAAGTCGAAATTTTGGCTGTTGTAATATGTACCCATATAGCAAACCCTCTAACAGAATATCTGCAGGTTATGCTTACCATGACCTGCGCATCTATCCCGCTCGTACTCAGGTATTGCAAGTAACACGGCGGCAGCTCTTAGCACAACTACAGTTCCATTTAAAGATGTTATATTTGTGCATTTTCGCATGATGTATGACTTGTTTTCTGTAATAGGTAGGTATGTTACTGTAAAACAGTTGAGTTTTAATGTTTGTTATTTAATTCATGTTTATTATATTATACAGCATTAATTCTACTATTAACATTTTCTATTGTGTAATGAAGATTAAATAAATAAAACATCACACATTCATTCCTAATATTCCTATCACCTATAGTCGGTGACCTGTATGAAAATGAGCCAATGTGACTATAGTCCGTAACGGACAAGATAATGTTTTGAAGTTTTGCCAAGTGTTATTGTAAATTGTAAACTTATTCATTATGTGACTTGTTTTCAGTATGAACGATTTGAATTTCGATGAGAAGGATAACTAAATAATAATGTACGTGCCTTGGTGTCATTCGCTTTATTTTGTGAAGCCGTTAGAACCCGCGAACATTTTAAATAATCTACGAGTTATTCGTCATTTTGATACCTTTAGAATCCTTGTATTGTGTTTACTTCATCTTATTTATCAGTCGTAAAATATTACTTGTGCAAGTCGTTAAAAAAGACAATAAGTTTGTCAGTTTTACTCTCACTTAATTTTCCTTTATTTTATTGTTATAAACTCAAGGAAGTTACTATTAAAAAGGGAAAGGCCGTTAAAATCTTAGGACAAAGGTTCTCCGTGCTGTAATCTGCCGCTATACGAGTACGTTATAAATGTATTTGTTTTATACATACTTAGTTCATTTTTCTATTCAGCTGATGATATGTACGTGCCTGCGAAAAGCATTAAAGGTCGTACACCTGAAGGTTTGTTGACTCTGCTCCTACGCGGAACTAAATATAGTTTACTACGTACGTGGACTAAGTTTTGATGAGGTTTTTGACTGATCATTCGCGATTCGACAAAGTACCACTTCGAGTATACAAACAAGCACATTCCAGTCTTCTAAGAACATCCAAACCCATGACAAAGATTGTACAGTCAAAGACAAAATAAGGTGGACATAAAAATGTTCAAAAATATATCCCAATGCACACTAATTCTGTGTAATAAGAACGTCGTAACATACCTATTTATGAGCGGATTCTTTCGATACTTATTTTTGCACTTGACTGTAGTTCACGTCAATCACGTCACTTGTATAGTTTTTGTAAATATTTTAATGCTTTTATTTTCGAATTGTCTGTATTATGTGGTAGTGTGAATAAAATCATTAAAATGTTTACAATAACTAGCCACTGCCCAAGTGCCTAATATTACGATGCTTATTTTGGTACATAATTTGAAGAATATACTACTTGTACCTACTCATATTAGTAAAACGTTAACTATGCAATTATTCGTGCATCACGCTAGACATCATTAACGCTCTACAAACGAGATAAGAATGTCCAATTTAATTTTGCGTTCAAGAGCAAAAACTGTGCAAAAAGTGACGGCTGTAATGTGCATTAATGCCGCGATAAGATAAGCACACTGAACGTTGCTATGGTAGTCTGAACGATTCTGTCAAAATTTTACGAAAAAAACAGTAGCGATTTGTGGAAATCAAGAAAGTAATGTTTTTAATAAAACTCAATGATATACTCCACGTAATCTAATATTCGCCTTCTTACGACATGTATGTATGTATTTATTTTTAGTTACAGCTCTTTCTTATTTTAGGGCACCTAGCATGATGTTCATAGTCTATATAACATAAGCCTACCTTCCAAATTTTATAACTCTGGAGTGTTCGAGAGTTGATATTGGGAGAATATTTTTTCAACTTTCGGAGTGATAGTCTTTCCGAAACCGTTAACTCATTGTATTTCCCTATTATTTCCCAAATAGGTATGTACCTTAGAGTGTCCCGTCAATGTATGGAAAAAAAATTTTTTTGAGCTACAGTTTCCCGAGAGGCATCAATTTTTTTGTAAATTTACACACATTCCGAAACGAGTAAAAAAAATTAAAATATATGTCATCTTTAGGGCTCTACCGCAGTGTAAAGATTTGATTTTTTTCTATTTTTCCGAAAAAAATTATATGCCAAAATATGTTTACATATAATTGAAGTATTTTTTTTTATAAAAATAAATTAAATAAAAAAATATAGGAAAAATATAATTTAAAAAAATCCGTATTACATTAAATATTTTTTCTTCTCATTTTTAATTTTATAGCTTGTCTTAAATCTATATTGCATGAAAAATATCATTTTTTAATTTTCAGCTCAGAGAGCCGAATTAAAAAAGTTTTTATTTGAAAACTTCAAACAATGGTAGAGCTAGGGCTGCCAACCAAAGATCACAGATATGCGGTACATTCCCGAATAAATTGCGGGACTTGGCTATAAAATGCGGGACGCATGAGAAAGCGTATTAAATGATAATAATCGGTCAAGTGCGAGTCAGAGTCGTGCACAAAGGGTTCCGTAACAGCAAATATAAAAAAATACGGACTCCTTACGGGTTTTCCCGCGTAGTTGTATACGTAAGGATTTATTTTCTGTAATTTTTGCTAATTATTAAGCATTGTAGATTCGGAGAATGTGGGGTTATTTCCGCCTATTATTATTTAAATAACTAAGTTTAGAATGAAAGTGACCTAATCCAAAATTTTCGAATTCGGAATGTTAAGCTTTCAGGTGTTTTTAATTAAGTAGGTACATAATTATAATTCCAAAATTTTTGAATTAGGTCATTTCATTCTAAAGGTGCGACTTGTTACTATGGTGATGTCTCACGATAATAAAATAAAAATTGAAAATCCTCTCACTAAGCCCTCCATTTGAATGATAGAGTTTGCAAAACATTTTTTATTTCACAATTTCCTAAAGTAGACCTCATTCAAAATTTATTCATTTACGTTCCACGTTAATCGTTGGGTCACCAACTTACACATGTGTGTTTACTATTCTTTAGTGGAATCCAAACTGAGATAAAGCATTTGTTTTTGGGACAATAGTTTCAAGTACAAAATAAAGAGAGCTTTTGTATTGCAAAAACGAGCTATTAGATAGAACCCGAACTGCTCCATGGGATTAGTGCAGAGAACTTTTTGTTAAGCTACAAATTCTGACAGTTTGTACGTTTTAGTACTGCTAACATCATTTGTTAAAAATATGTATGAAACGGAAAAAACGCATTCTGCAGATTTTTTTTTCGATTTTGCAAGTGGCTAAACACCCTGTTTGATACCAGGGTCGCGTTTTATAAAGTTACATTTTACGATTTCAATGTTTGTCTCTCTAACGTACGCACATATTGGCTAAAAAAAGACGCAACTAGGAAAATTGTAAATTGTAACTTCATAAAATGCGACCCAGGCACATTAACTACCACTGAGTTTAGCATAATAAAGCGAATACCATATTTTCAAGAAATCCCTCAAAAAGTTTTTATTGAAAGGCTGTCTTATTATGACATTGAAGATATTTTCACTATCCAGAATTAATACATGTTAATGTGACATTATTTCTTATTTTTATATAGCTTCCAATTTTTTTTCATAAATGATGACGTGATTCAACAATTTTGATGTATAGGCAAACAGATAAGAGGTTACACTAAGTTAATGTAACCTCGTATCTGTTTGCCACGCCCTTACGGGTTCATGTATTAATTGTACCTACCTAACCATAAGCATGATTGCAATAAAGAAATAAAAATAAAAAAATAAAAAAAACCACCTCTCGCGTAAAAAAGTCAAATTCGGGACACTCTAGGCCCTCTCAGAGAACATCCCACATAAGGCTGAATGGCTGAAAATCTGAAATGCATCCCCACTTTATATGCACATGTAAACGAATATTTTTTTCTTATTATTAATTTGCCGTAGGTACGTAGTTGTTTTGTTCGATATAGTATGTAAACCATGGCACATTACAGTTTATGAAGACTCTGAAAAATGACCACACAGATAGATGGACAGACATTTAAAAACCATCAGGGTTCCGTTGCCAGTTTGTCTACAGAACCTTAAAAATCTTCACATTCACGCATCGTACAGGTTTTAAGGACTTACGCAATTGTTATGTTGGCGGCTTTCACCCGCGACACCCCCTTCGCTTGTCATAGATGTCAAATAATGAAAGTGGAGGCGTCGGCAAAGTATTGGCAGCTTGCCTAAATGAGGATAGCTGATACGAGTAATTATACCTCTAATTCTAATAGAGTTCGACCACGTCGGTTAGGGTTACCACGCGTCAGTTACTATTGCGGACCAAGAAATCGAATTCTTATGGCACCTGTACTAATCGCCCTAATTAAGCGAGTACACTTCCTAGAAATGTAAACATGCTGATTTCAAGCGGATGCAAAAATAACCAGGTTTAATCTCAGAGTTTTTAAAATATAATCGATCTGATCAGACTTCTGAACAACCAAAACACTAAATGGTAAGTAACTCTCTTGGTTGTTGTACTTATTACTACTTGGGTCTCGAGTCAATATTATCCAAAGGTCAGGAAATGTTATAATTTATAATTGTATTGGTAACGCATAATACGTTTTCTTCGTGTGCAGTAAGAATACATTTCTCACCATCCCAACTGTTCACAAGAGCCGAACAGGGGATTGAAGTGTCACTGACCATTTATTTATCGAAGATATGGAATGGGCTGCAGTGTCGTTAGAATAGACACACTGCGATCACCAACGCACTTGCCCAGCGTGGCTATTATGGGCATTTCCTAATGCGTCCACCCATACGCATAGACAATAGGAGAGGCCGTTGTTCGGCAATGGTCAGATATATCTTCGGGGATCGTGCAATACCGCGTAACGAACAAATTC
>JALPQI010013968.1:0-31627 GCA_025490895.1 Thaumatotibia leucotreta
CCCGTTTTCCCCAGATAATGATACCGTACTTTCAACATATCATATGCGTAGTCCACCCAAAAAAGAAACAAAGTACTCTTACCACGGTACTCCATTTCCTCGACGTATTTCAAAGATTTGGCACAAAAACCGAAACATGAAAAGATACTCGTTATATCGGAACCTCTAGGTAGGAAGCCAAACAAAGCCAGTACTACACTTACGAATTACCATGGGTTTGTAGTGATAGTGTGTCGCTATCGACTTCGATTGATGTGGAAAACAGATTTTACGATCTCCGTTTCAGCCAGAAAATTATACGCACGTACATAATGAAATGGTTATATCTCACAATATTTTGTACGTTCCATTGCGGCTTTGAGTCGATTGCAAATAATCACCAAATTAAAATAACCATCTTCAACCGATTTCTCCAAGATTCCCAATTTGTTTCCATCATTGGTGTCCTCAGATCCTACTTTCTGAATGCAAATTCCTTTAAATGAATGAAAATTACCAAAGGCGCCATACACGTAAGTACCTATAACATTTGAAGAGATCCCTCGATTTTTCCAAGATCCCATCATCAGACCGCAACTTGATGCCAACGGGACCATCTCGGGGTTAGACACGTTCGATCACAAAAAAAATATTTAAAATCAGTTCTCTAATGACGCCTTCGTTGAAGTGACAGAAAAATTTTCGAAATTTACGAATTTCGATTTTCGCGGTAGTAGACCAGGGTGCTTAGACAAGTTGCCAATCGCTAACGCTTAATCGTCAATCGTAAACGAAAGGCAGCTAACTGTCTTTGTCGCACTAATATGAAAAAGTGACAGAGAGGGAAAACTACGATACGCTACTAAGCGTTAGTGATTAGCAACTTGGCTAAGCATCCTGGTTTGAAGTTAGCCATCTATAGTCCAAACGTGACTTTGTGACTAGATATCCGCAGAAAACCAACTGTGAACACTTGGTAATACAGTCTGCAGTATTTTCTCTATTTGTGCCGGACAAAGAGCGCTATCCGATCGAGTACTGCAGCTCTATCCTGAACAATATTTAGGAAAAAACCGTCTGAAACGGCATTTCGTATCTGTCCGGAAGATGTTTTGTTTCAAAAAACTAGGAAGATTGCGATAAGGTCTTTTAGTCCACAAAGAAGCAATTTGGTAACAATCATACATGTAGGATTTTCATTTGCTGTTGTGTCTTATGTTATGTTGATTGCTATTAATTTGCGTGAAAGGGAACGAATGGAAAAGGACGAATGAAAGGAGTGAGTGAGAGGGGAGATAGAATAATTATGGCGGCGGTTAATGTACAAGAGCTTTTTTAGTGTCCGTGGAAATAAAAATATACATAGTGATCCAAATTGATTTTATTTATACTAAAGGGAAGCCTCCCTATATACATATACGCATGAACATACACTATACATATTGACTGATCACATCACATTATCAGCCCACATCAGTCCACTATTGGACATAAGTCTCTCCTATTTAGCAGTGTACAATTTGCAGACCATTCTCAAAATTGCGGGAATATACTCGGAAATATCCGAGAATTTTCATAACAATTTAAGAATAAGTTCTCATTGAGAATGTTTCCATGAGAACATATAAAAATGTTAACGTATTGTGACATATAATGTTTATAATTTATAAAAATGTGTTATAAATAATTATTATATGTCGCAAATAAATAAACAAGGCAGTAAATATAACTCATAAAGCATGTATCTAGTACGGTTTTGGCTTGATTAAATTATTGGTTAAATTTAGTTTCCCGAGAACATTCCCTATGGAAGTTTCGCAAGTTATGAAACTTCTTCTCGGTACATTGCTACTCCTATTACGTATGGTGTAAGGCGGTGCCATAATCGCTACGCTGGACGTAGTAGCTTGTCCACTATTATAAATGATAATGCTGCTGTCCGTCAAGTCTTTTGTTTAAGGGTGAAGGACACATATAAATAATAAATAAATATCTTGGGACATCTCACACAAATCAACCTAGCCCCACGGTAAGCTCAATTAAGCCTTGAGATGTGGGTATGATATATATAATACTCGTAGATGGACACATAGAAAATCATAGATACTTAAATATATAGACAATTAGACAGCCATGACCAAGGAACAAATATTTGTGATAAATACAATAAATAAATAAATATTTTGGGACATTTAACACAAATCGACCTAGCCCCACGGTAAGCTCAATTAAGGCTTGTGATATGGGTACCAGGCAACGATATATATATATATATATGTCGGAGACATGCTTCAGTTGGCGCAGACGTGTACGACATGTCGAGGCATCGAACGTCTGAATAGTCTTATTTACAATAAGAATAGCCTTATTTGCAATGTTTACATTTAATTTGTTAAGAGTGATAAAATCTAGAAAACGATAAGCAATGTTTTGCTTGAGATGTTCTTTGCTTGGTCCATGCAGGTAGACATTAAACGTCATATTGGGATCTACCCGCCTATGAAACAGTAGTTTGTGAGCGCACGATATAAAAGGTCACTAGCGCAGTGTTCAGGAATTCATTCTTGATTTAGAGTTGGAATAAAGCATTCCAGGGTTGAGTAAATGATGCATGGACGCAAGCTTATAACTCTCCAGTCGTTTTCTATCAGTATAGTTTATAGTGTTGTAAATAGTCTTGTTTTAAGTGTGTACTTGTTGTGATTATTTAAAGTTTGGAAAATGTAAGACCGTCAGAGTTTCTTGCTGGTTCTTCTCACGACAGAGGTTTATCATTTGTGAACCAGTATAATAAAAGATTGTAATTTACCTTGTGTTTAATTATGTGCGTCCATGCATAGTATACACCTTTGTAAGTAGATACGATCAGTAGCTAGGAAATAAATATTCGCCCCCCGTTGTTGGCTGTCCTTCTGACATCAGAAAGTGGGATGTTGACTAATCGCCTACAATAAGTGGTGATGGTAAATGTACCACACGTAAAGAGTGAGGTTTGAAATCATCGACAGTCGGTAAGGTTGAACTATCGTTTCTTTTTTATTTGGTGTAAGGTGTAAACCACTCGTATCTTTTGAAGCAAAGTCTGTTTCGAGACGTAATTTGAGATATCAAGTTAGTTTTTTTATGGAATTTCTATTGTTGCAATACGTGTGGGTAGGTATCTCACCCACTTCACCAAAAAAAAAACAGTAATTTGAATAATTTCAAAGAATATCATGGCTCATACTTGTTACTTTTCTGATGTTTGAAATACTAGCAGTTCTGAAATACGGGCTGGTAACCCGTGGTTTTGTTTTGTGGTCTACCAAAAATTTATTAGAGATTTCTTATGTCTGTTTTTTAAGTTTTCTATGCGTGTGAAATTTATGTTACAGAATGTTTCGTGATGATTTCGTTCGTGATGACACTGATGACTATGTTGTGGCAATGAAACAAGTTCAGAATGTTTCAATTTCAAGAACAACACGTTCATGGTAGCCAGAAGTTCCGTTCATGATGACTATGCTGTTGCGATGAAACTACCACAATTTCTTGTGAAACGTCCAGGAAATTAAGGAGAATAAAGACTCCAGCTCTTCAGGAGTTGCTTTTGGAGCAACGGATATAAAAGGACAGGTTTCGTTCCAATTGTTTTAATGCAAAATTCGAAGCATTAATTTAAAAAAATAACAGTTTGACATTTCTATTTTTAGCGCGAAGTTTTTGTGTTTTCAAAAACGTTTTATTATTTGCGAGATTAACTTGGTTGTAGTAAAGTGAAGCCCATTATTATTTGAATACAAAGTGAAAAAGATACCAATACCCTAACTTCAACTTTTTATTTTTGTGATCAGGTTAAGTTGAGAGCTCGCGTGCAAAATATCTCTGTCATAAAACTGATACCGTACAATTTGATGATTACAGTTCAACATGGTGAATTGGAGCGAGCTGCCGGCCTGCAAGTTATTGCTGTCATCATGTCCCGACGGCGTGCCAGAGGCTGATGACTGGTGTCGCTGCTGCCTACCGTGAACACGTGGTGCAGCGCGTGGTGTAGACACGTTGTCAATCCGGTGAGGAGTTCACATTTTGTTGAGCAATTTGAGCCCTGAGCTAATGTTGTTGAGTCATCGAGGGCTTCTACCCTTTCAATTTTATAGATGTAAACTTGAGCAAGAAATGCAACATTAAAACTAAATTAGACTGCGATAACGTAAGGTTACGCAAGTTTATTAAAGACTTTATTAAAGTTTTATTAAACGCATTGAGATCTATTTTAACAATTTCTGATATAGGATGATGATGATGATGATAATGATGATGATGATGATGATGATGGTGATGATGATGGTGATGGTGATGATGGTGATGATGATGGTGATGATGATGATGACGATGATGGTTGTGGTGATGATGATGGTGGTGATGATGATGATGGTGGAGATGGTGGTGATGATGATGATGGTGGAGATGATGGTGATGGTGGTTATGATCATGATGGTGGTTATGATGTTGATGATGGTTATTATGATGATGATGATGGTTATTGTGATGATGATGGTGGTTATGGTGATGATGATGATAATCATTTCTTATTATTTGGACCGTCAATAGTTTCAGTTTGACTACCTTAGTTCAATTAAAATGGTGGGTACTAGAATTAGTTATTATAGTTTGCAATCGTATAGTTTGCAATCGTGGAATGAAACTATTTACATTTTTGTTGGGTTCAGTTTTCTCGGACTACATACACCATTTATCATTCGTAGTCGTAGGTGTAAAATCGGATCTATTTTTCCGTCTCAGTGCGGCCACGACTGTGAGTGGCGTGTGTTTGGTTTAATGGTGTAAGTGGTCAATGCGTTTTGATTGTCCGACAGCCATGGAGGTGGTTGTTAAGACTCTATTGCTCGGTGTAGCATCTGGAGTATTGTAACTGCTGTGAGTACTGCAACCCATTTGTTGTTTTTATTGAAGTGAAGTGTTTCATTTTTACTATTGTAGAACTATGTCGGTTACTAGCTAGTAAAGTAGTAAGTACATAGATAGACATGCTAGTCTGTTTCAAATGTTAATGAAGTTGATTTTAATTCCCTTAGTTGATTAAATGAGTACCTAAAGAAGATATGATACTGCATTACGGCATTTAATTTTCTATTAACTACTTTAAATGCGTAAAGGGTAATTGTTAAATTTAATGAGTTCTTATGTCATTTGAGCTTTCAATGGACTGAGAGCAAGTTCGATGGATTGAGCGTGATCTAATAATCGCATCGCAAGTTCCGGAGCATGTAAAAGGTGCACGTGGACTGCTTTTTATGTGCAGTATACTCTTTGCGAGGAGTAGCACTTACGCGGCTGAAATGGTTAACTTCTGATGGGTTATTGGATCCTAACAAGCCCATGGACAGGAATTAGATCAGGTGCATGGTTATGGTGTAACCTGGTTGAGTAACTTACGTTTTTGTTTGAGTCGAGGGATTGACTCTTTAGTTTAAATCATTTTGACTTTTAATTGGTAAAACAGAACTTGGTTTTCAAGAAATGTAACTGAGTGATATTTGATGACGTGATGATAGATGTGAATTTTTGGTATACCGTTACGTTCTGGGGGTAAAAATGAGCCGGGGTGTTAATTGCCTAAAGACTGGCATGATTTTTGACATTGTCTTGTCAAAATCCCAAACGTGATGACGAATGTTGTAAATCGTATGTTGGGTAAAGTAATAAGTTGGCTTCAGAGTATGCCCACAGTCAGTTTGGTGACTGTGGATGGTTTTCGTACAATCATGCGATGATTGTAGACAGTGTTCCTGCGTACCTAGCTGAGGTCGTGGATGAAGTGTGCCTACAGTATTATGGTGACTGTAGATGGTATTCCTGCGTACCTCGCTGAGGTCGTAGATGAAGTGTTCCTACAGTATTAATGGTGACTGTAGATGGTATTCCTGCGTACCTTGCTAAGGTCGTGGATGATGAGTTTGCCAACAATGTTGTTGAGAGTTATAGAGTGTTCTTGCAAACTTTACTTACTCAGGTCAGTCAGTTAAACTCGGGTCAGTCAGTGACCGCACTGAAGGTTATAGACGTGTCCGTATACTTTACTCGGCTAGCGGGTGTTTTGTGACATGTTGATGACTGTAGATTGTTTTTCTGTGTACATTGCTGAGGTTGTGGACGATGAGTTTGCTTTCAGTATTTCTGATAACTGATGGTGGTTTACCTGCGTACCTTGCTAAAGTGGTGGATGTGTATAGAGTCACATTGACGATTGTAAGATATTCCTACGATCCTCTAACAGGTTATTGAAGAGGAGTGTGAAATGATCGTGTGTAAAATTGTTTCAAATTTGATTTCGTAAAATGAAACAGTAGTCATTTCTATCCCATTATGTAATGGGGTCAGAATGAGTCGACCGTACCAGAGGCTTGATCGTAGCCGTAACCCGATGCGTGTGCCTGTGAGTAGTCCGTGTGTACGCGGTGCGCGGCAGGCTCTGGCGGAGGTCGCGTTTTAGAGACCGTAGTGTCATAGGGTTGAATCGGCGATCCCTTAGGGATGCGCGTAATGTATGTGGTTATGTGATAGTCAATAGATCACTAATGAGATTATATTCTTCCGAAAGTTTTCTGTAATGTTTTACGTAAAATGTGGCTACGAAAGCCAGCTGATATGTGTTTGCTTTAGATTTGAAATTGGTGGTAATTAATTGACCATATATGATCCTAAATTCAGTTGCAAAGATTAAAATTATTTTTCTTGAGTTGAGATGATTTTACGTAGACAGATAATTTGGTCAGGAGTGACCGAGTGGTAACAAAGACTACTGGTGTACGTGTTTGTTTCAGATACAAGCGAGGACGCTTGTCTTGTCAGTATGGCCGTGTCGGAGACATGCTTCAGTTGGCGCAGACGTGTACGACATGTCGAGGCATCGAACGTCTGAATAGTCTTATTTACAATAAGAATAGCCTTATTTGCAATGTTTACATTTAATTTGTTAAGAGTGATAAAATCTAGAAAACGATAAGCAATGTTTTGCTTGAGATGTTCTTTGCTTGGTCCATGCAGGTAGACATTAAACGTCATATTGGGATCTACCCGCCTATGAAACAGTAGTTTGTGAGCGCACGGTATAAAAGGTCACTAGCGCAGTGTTCAGGAATTCATTCTTGATTTAGAGTTGGAATAAAGCATTCCAGGGTTGAGTAAATGATGCATGGACGCAAGCTTATAACTCTCCAGTCGTTTTCTATCAGTATAGTTTATAGTGTTGTAAATAGTCTTGTTTTAAGTGTGTACTTGTTGTGATTATTTAAAGTTTGGAAAATGTAAGACCGTCTGAGTTTCTTGCTGGTTCTTCTCACGACAGAGGTTTATCATTTGTGAACCAGTATAATAAAAGATTGTAATTTACCTTGTGTTTAATTATGTGCGTCCATGCATAGTATACACCTTTGTAAGTAGATACGATCAGTAGCTAGGAAATAAATATTCGCCCCCCGTTGTCGGCTGTCCTTCTGACATATATATATATATATATATATATATCTATCTATCTATCTATTCAGCCCGTGTCCACCCACTGCTGGGCATAGGCCTCTTCTTTATTACGCCACTTTCCTCGGTCATGTGCTAATCGCATCCATTGCTTTGTTGCAGATGTCGTCGGACCATCTTGTCGGTGGTCTCCCAGCAGATCTTCTTGACCACCCTGGCCACCATTCAGTAACCTGCTTCGTCCACCGCCCATCGCTACTTCTCGCCAAATGTCCTGCCCATCTCCACTTCAGCTGTGCGATTCGTTTACCGACGTCGGATACTTTCGTACGGCGCCGGATTTCGCTGTTTGGAACACGATCAACAAGGGAGATACCTAACATGGCTCGCTCCATGGCCCTTTGTGTCACGTTCATTTTGTGTAGAACTCCCCTGTTGAGCGCCCAAGTTTCTGATCCGTAAGTGAGGGTGGGCAAGACGCATTGGTTAAATACCTTCGTCTTAAGGCACTGGGGGATTTTAGATTTAAAGACGCGCGACAGGTTACTAAATGCAGCCCAACCCAGCTGAATTCGTCTAGCGACCTCTTTCTCTTGTGTTCGTTGATCAAAAGATAAACAATGTCCAAGATACACGTAATCACGCACGACTTCCACTTGGGTGTCACCAATGATGATATGTGGTGTCTGGGTTAGTCGGTTAGTCATGATTTTTGTCTTGGACATGTTCATCCTGAGACCAACATAAGGTCCTAATTTATTAGATGCAGATATTTTTACAGCTGATAGTACTCGGTCTCTGGAGTATATTAAACCGTGAAACATTATAGCTTTTACGATGTTTTTTTGGAGAAAACGGAAAAACAAAGTTGCTACGTAAAAACACCCTGTTTATGTGATTATTAAATGAAAACTCATTGAACATATTCTAGTACCTCTTTTACGTACCACTTAAATTAAATACCTACTTGATTGTCAATGTCATGTTATTTTCCGTTGGATTGTGTCGTTTGATGACATGACCGACAGTGTTATTGTGACATGTGATAATGCACATGATGTTTTTTTTGACGAAATTATAATTAATTTGTTTGTTAGGAAAATGAAATCAAAAAAGTTATATGAAAAGATTTCTTAATTTATATGTAAAGTTAATTATTTTAATGTAAAGTATCATGTGTTAAAATATCTGCATCTAATAAATTAGAAAGAAAGAAAATACATTTATTTAACGCCACAAACACAGTAGATAAAACACACAAATAATAACAGAGTTTAGACGTTAAAAGGGATCTCCACTCAGCATGTTGCCACGGTAAACCATGGCGCTGGTTTTCAGTGGGGACCCAACTTAAACTAAAACAGTAACACTAAAATCTTACAAACTAAACTTAAAACTAAAAACTAAAAAGAGTGCCGACACACACGCCAGCGAGTGGTTAGTCAACCGACCGAGAAAAAAAAAGGAAAAAAAAAAAAAAAATAAATAAATAAACAAATGTGATTTAAATTAATATTCTCCGCCCTTAAAATTGTTTTTGAAAAAAGTGTATACGACACTTGATTTTAAAAGTGGACAACACTTTAATCGCTCTGATTGGGGGGGGAGGTTGTTCCAGCACTTGGTGGCAGCGTAACGAAAACTGCCACGAAATGCCGCTGAATGATGTCGCGGACAAACAAACAGCAAGTGTCTTGAGGGCCTGATCTGTGAGCTTCTGAGACTATGAGCCCACGTTAGCTGTGCACAGGCGTTTTGCACTCTCTGAATCAACCTCTGAGTTCGTGCCAGAAGACGTGGCCCATAAACAGTGTCGCAGTAATTGAACCTAGAAAGCACAAGAGCGTCACACAGCATAACCCTAATATCAACGCTGAGAAAATCGCGAATCTTATATAATATTTTCAACCTGTGAAAAATTGGGACCTTATATATAATAGATAGACACATATACAATTATAGATACTTAAATACATAGACAGCCATGACCTAATACACAAATAATGAATGAATAAATACACAAATAATGCCCTCGCCGGGATTCGAACCCAGAACACAAAGCTTCGTAGGCAGAGTCACTACCAACTAGGCTACGGAGGCTAGCAACATATATCAGCATGCTTACGCATGTTGCCTAAAGTAATTGGCCGTTTAGTATGAAACGCATAAACATGAGTACGCGTGCGGAAAGCTGAATGCGGCCCCATACTAAACTGATATTTTTTAAAGACAAAATGCGTACGCATGCTGATAAATGTGTCTTCACCCTTGGGGTGGTGACAGACGTATTATTTCTGCCGTATGGCAACACGGCATATTGGCTGATACTGACTATATTCAATCATAATTTTAGTTTAAGCAATTTTGAAACTGAGTTAATATCGGCTTAGTTCCATACACATTGTTTTCACTGTGAAATGCTCGAAGGCACAAATAATAATTGTTTAATAAATTTTACACATAATATAATTATGACTACGTGCCAAAATATATGTAACTACCATTGAAGAGTATTTTGTTAAGTAGGTGCATGTACGAGTGGGTAATAATTAATGTCATTACCATAAAATTAGTAATTACCTACTTTGAACAGATATAAAATAACTACGTGGCAGACACAAATAGTAAATAAATGATATTTATGTACGAGTACGTATACCGTTCGTTTAGGAGAAACCAAAAAAAATTAAACAAATACCTATGGCAGATTTTCCATAGCATTTGACGTCTTTGACACATCGTGAAACACGTTCCCAGATATATTTTAACGTTAAACTAATACATAAATATCAATATTTTAAACTAAAAATGTATGTGTGCTCAAAGTTTTAAATTGGTGATAAAACCAAGATTGTATTCTAAAAGTGATGAAATAATGCAAGTTTTTAAGTTTGTTTACATTTTTATTTGTTTTCTACTGAAAAACGGCATATAATCGTATTTCGTATTCGGACATGTAGGTCATACTCAGAAACTAAAAAAAACTCAAAAATACAGAACTATTCGTGACACTTACACTTTACAGAACAAAAACAAACAAATACAGTCAACATAGTGTCCTAGTGAAATGGGCCCTACTCAGCATGATGGTGGCTATTCAGCCAGCGCTGGGCTTCCATAGGGACCATTTGGTGAAGGGCGTTTCACAGGTACAAAGTTAAAAACTTCAACATAAACTATTAAATCATCGCTTATAGTAGGTGTCTACAACATTTTTTGCAAGATGTGTTTTTTAAATTTTTTAAATACCCTAAAATCACCCAGCATATTTTGTTATTGAGGCCACAGAAATAAATAAACCCGGAACTTTTTCCCTCATTTTATAAATTATTATGTAGATAATTATATATTTACCAATAATAAATGAATTAGGATTACAATTTTGAATTTGAAATATAAATTTTATTTTTGAATTAGTCATCACATGACATTTCCTTATGACTGTCCATGTAATCTAGTGTGATATTATGAACGTATATGAAACTACGAGCTGAATGCAACAGCGGCAGCCATTTTCCTTTTTTGGCCTAAAAGATTCTTTTGTGTGGCATTGTTCAGAGTCTAACAATGCCTATCAGATCTGAGGACGCAATAACTCGTACTGTGAAGGGTTGCTGAGGGATTTTTCGCAATTAATACATTTGGTACAGAAAACCACTCACAGGAGAATTTATTATTGGCAGAAATAGCGGTAACATCAGTACTCAATCACATAGTATAAAATGAAGTCGGTTTTCGCTCTGTCCCTATTCATGCTTATATCTTTTGCAATGTATTGGCTAAAGTTGCATTCAGACCAAACGAGCATTCGTTATTCTATCCCCGACTCTACGAAATCAACGAATCACGTTTTGTGTAACGATCGAATTTCGTAGAGTAGGGGGTTTGAATAGCGAATGCTCTTTTGGCCTGAATGCATCTTAAGAAAATGTTATTTTTAAGGGTATAAACACTCGCTTTGCTTGTGTTCTATAGTCACCGACACTCCATCTGAAAAAAGCCACACTTGTATCATAAATAAATATTTGTTACTACACAGCTTACTTCCATTTTATTTCAGCACGAAGCTCCACGAAGAAACTTAACTCCTGTCAGCTTGTTCTGAATTTCCATGCGCACAATTAAATTCAAGATGTCTACGCGAATAAAAAAACAGACGAATTTAAAGTCGTTTGCCAAAAACTAAAACCGGCTGCACTTCAGCATGGTCGAGTACGAGTACTGTACCTTAACATGCGTTCTCGAAAATAAAAACGCTATTATCTAAACATTTAAAAGCAAAAATAAAAGCTTTTATTACATAATTTCTGTAGTATTTTAATTTTTTAAATGCTTACATTAATATTTACTTCGGTTACCACGAAGATCACTCTTCATGAGTGATCTTCGTATTCTTCATAAAACTATGAAAACGGATAAACTCGCTTTTATTAATTAACTTTAACTTTTCCTTATCTTCTGTTCTTTGTATTTTTATCTGGTTCGATTGAAATAGCAGCTACATGCCAAGGCCGTTTAAGTGTTAAATGTCTCGGATGATCTGTAATCGTCGGCCGAGGTGTGTATATTATTTTTCTGCTCAACGGAGCCGGCAGGCGGCAACTTAGCTTACTTACGACAAAGTGCTGTTTGCCGGCCGGAGGGCAGAAAAAAAAGTTATAAAGCTAATAATAATAAAACTTTATATGGAAACAAAATTTAACGTCATATTTTTCTGTTACGGCGATAAATTTTGTGGCACAACTTTTGGCAATGACAATGAAAAAAGGCGAGAAATTCAAAATGTCTATGAGCGATCAACAATACTCGCCTGCATATTTTTATATATGAAGCCTTTACTACAGCAAAGTTATTGGACAGAGTACACACTATAATTATTAGTATTTTTTAGTTACTAGTACTTTCGTAACACAATTGACGCGATCGTGACATTTGTTTCGATAAAGGCCACAGTTTATGTATTTTTTTTTGCATTCGACTCATCTGTCAGAGTTACAATGTACAACCCTGCAACCATATCGTCAATTGTCAGCTCAGAAATGCTCCCAAAAACAATTGTTCAATTGTGCCAAGAGGGGCAGGACACAACGCTTTTCTTAACACCGCGTATATTTCGGCGCAACATCTTTGACAAACGTTTATAGAATATAGTCAATCATAACTTTGATGGACCAATCACAACTGTTTTTTGATGACAGATTATGTTGTTATAGTTGACATTGAAATTCATTCCCGTGATGCTTTGAAGAGGGTGTGATACTTGTCAACTAAAATTCAGTTAATCGTATTTGAAAGGCAATTTAGTATGTTTTATTTTTTGTTCGTAGGTACCTACATCGTGCGAGCGTACACAGGTTGCGTACAAATGGTAGGGGCCCCTAGGTCTGGCATCGAAAGACGTATCGAAAATAAAAGACGGCAGCCGTGTTCACTCGAAACACTCCGAAGTTTTTACTTTCTTCAAGACCTGTTTGCATTTTCAAGTTGCTGCCTTTGACTTTTTGAACAATTTGTCTATGATTTTCTGCAATAATGCGTTTCCATTTTATAAATATTTTTTTTTGTGTTTACCTTTTGTGACCTCTGTTTTTTTGTATTTTTTTTGTTTTTGTGAACTTTTGTTCTTTATTACGTGTGAGATGTGCAATAAAGAGTTTTGTATTGTATTGTATTATTGTTTACGGGAATAATAGGTTTATATCTTGAAACTCCAAATATATAATAAAAACGATGTTTAATCTTATGCCTTTACAATGAATATTGACAGTAAAAATTATGACAACGAACAATTGAAATTAGAAATATGTACATGTGAAAAAGGAACTGCAACTTGACCTCTTCGGAGTATTGCTATTCGGAGAATAGTAGGAGTTTCATTTAGATCTTCATCTAAACATGCCCCCGGGCGTTGAAAGCTAGCCTTTCAACCAGACTCGCTTGTTGCCACCGGGAGTGGGCAAATTTTACTGAAGGACCTACGTATTAGTCCTCCGGCAGTCCTTATATCTGCTACTCTAGCAATTCCGTCGCTTCCAGGATGAATAGCGACGACTCGACCCAATTTCCACTTCAATGGCGGTAAGTTGTCCTCCTTGATGAGTACCAAGGTATCCACCCGTAGTACCTCACAGTTCGTCCGCCATTTCGTTCTGACTTGGAGCTCAGAGACGTATTCTTTATTCCATCTGCTCCAAAAATGCTGCCGTAATTGCTCAATGCGTTGGTAATGACTGAGGTTATTGAATTTATGCTCCCTGATGTCTTTAACTGGTAATGAGGTTAGGGGACGCCCAATCAGAAAATGACCCGGAGTGAGCGGCAGCAGGTCTTGCGGATCTGACGACATAGGAGTAAGCGGCCGAGAGTTTAAGATCCCTTCGATCTGGACCAGCACAGTGTTGAGTAACTCATACGTTAAATTACAATCTCCCAGCACTCTTTTTAAATGAAATTTGGTCGACTTTACCCCAGCTTCCCAAAGTCCCCCTGAATGTGGAGAATATGCCGGAATGAAATGAAAGTTAATTGTTTCCTGAGCTGCAGTCTCTGCCAGTGAATTGCAGTTGCCCTTCAAGAATTTAGATAGCTCATTGTACGCACCCACAAATGATGTGCCGTTATCAGAATAAATGTCTGATGGCAGACCTCTACGAGATACAAAACGACGTAACGCTGCCAAGTAACAGTCACTGGTTAAGTCACCAACTAACTCCAGGTGCACTGCTTTGGTGGTGAAACATACGAAAATTGCTATGTACACCTTTACAAGTCTACATCCACGCCAGTGAGCAGATCATCGACGTAAAAGTCGTGAATGATGATCTCGCGAACGACTTCATCCTCACACTCAAGACCCAACTGTTTTAAACACCGAGTTGCCAAAAAGGGTGCACTGGCAGTTCCGTATGTAACGGTGTTCAACTCGAAGATCTTCAAAGGTTTTGACGGATCATCACGCCACAGAATGCGCTGCAAATATCTGTCATCAGGATGAACTACTATTTGCCTGTACATTTTTTCTACGTCCGCAGAAAGAATGTACTTGTGTTGCCTGAATCGAAGCAGTATAGATAAAAGGTCGTCCTGTACAGTGGGCCCTACCATCTGAATATTGTTCAGAGATACCCCAGAGCTGGTAGGAGCACTAGCATTGAAAACTGCCCTTAATCTTGTAGTGGTGCTTTCCCTTAAAATTCCATGATGACTGATGTAGTACGCTTTCTGCTCTACTCTAGACTCTTTGCACTCACTCATATGACCAAGTGACTCGTATTCTGCCATAAACTCTTTATACATGTCTCTAAAATTAGGACGTAAATCGAATCTAGGACGCTAATTCCTAGGACGCTAGGATCCTCCTTCAGCGGTAACCGCACGCAAAATTTGCCATTTTCCAACCTAGTGACAGTTTCGGTGAAATGCTTCTCGCACGACTTCTCCTCAGGAGAATAATGAGCGTCTTTATTACAGACCTCTTCAAGCTGCCAAAACCGTGTCAGTTGAGTTTGAATTTCATCATTTATCAAGTTGGCATTAGAGTTAGAAATGACATTAGTAAAATGACATTTAATAGGTTGCGACGAAGTTGACGCATGGCCGCTCATCATCGGACCAGCTACTATGTATCCTAATCTGGTTTCACATAGAACAGTTCGTTCATCACCTAACTCAATTTTCTGTGATCCTAGCAATGCCCAAAATAAATCACCTCCAATCAAAATATCAATTTCAGATGGGGTGTGAAAGTTAGGATCAGCCAAACGCAAATCAGTCGGAATGTTTAATCGTGACAAGTTGTGAGAGTCAATCTGATTATAAGGTGTAGGATCCGTTATAGATGGCAGCACACAACACAGTAGACGAGTGGAGTAGGTATCATCTAACGACTTAATCGGTACTTGACATAGTTTACCTACAGGCGTCGTCAACTTGTTCACTCCTATAATCGACTTATCTACCTGATTAGCATCTAAATTTAACTGACGACACAACTTCTCAGTTATAAGACTTGTTGCGCTGCAATTATCTAGCACTGCTTTTACAATAAATTCACGGTTATTGTTATCATATACTTTAATAAGTGCAGTTGCTAGTAGCACGACGTCTTGCTCAGGTTCGCACGATTGAGACGCTGATGCTGTACTCATGCTGGCTGCTAACGTAGTAATGGGCGCGCGCTCCACCCCCGACGCCACCTGCGTCGATGAAGTGCCTGCCTGCGCTCCGGACCGCTCACACGAACTTGATCCTGCATTTAGGTTATGATCTGCGATATGAATAAGCGAATTGTGTTTACGCTTACATAACTTACACCCTGGTTTCTTGCACTGGTTTGCATAGTGACCGCCACGGAAACAGTTGAAGCATACCTTATAAGTCGGCAACAATTTAAGTCGCTCGTCATTACTTAAGGCAAGAAACTGAGCGCAGTTGTTTAAAGTGTGTTCACCACTACATTTCGGACACGGCTTAGCCGTGGAAGTAACACATTGTTTGGCGGTTTGTGTAGAAAGCAAAGTCCTATGTTTCGACGCGATTTTAGCCGGCTGACTCGAATGACCGGCGCCTGAGGCGCTCGATAACTCCAAAGTTTCAATTAAGTCTGCACGATTACGCATAAAATTGATAAAATTATCAAATGAAATAGGTGTATTTTTATCTAAGCTTCCTTTGTGTTCTTCCCATTCACGAAATGTTAACTTTTTGCTAATAATGTGAATTAACAGCGTATCCCAATGCTTAACAGGCTCGCCTAGTGACTCTAAGCATCTCAAATTTTTGTTAACTTGATCCATGAGGCGTTTTAAGTGCACAGACGACTCTTTTGTGATCGGCTCAATGTTAAATAATGCCGACACGTGATTTTGCAACAGTAATCTTTTATTGTCATACCGTTCACACAAGAGTGTCCATGCTACTTCGTAATTGGTCTCAGAAAACTCGACAGATTGAATTACTAAGGCCGCAGATCCCTCCAACGATGCTCGCAAGTAATGAAATTTATTAATGTCATCGATGTCATCGTTGGAATGAATTAGACTTGTAAAGGTGTCCCGGAATCCTAGCCAACCATCGTATGAGCCCTGAAACTTTGGTAGGTGAATAGTCGGCAGCTTAACGAGTTTGCGATTCCCTGCACCACTTCGCGACCCACGATTACTACAAGACTCAAATTCGTCACGTTTTTTGTTAAAATTATTGAGTATCTCCTGGGCCTGCGAGAGTACAGAAAAATAGTTGTTTTGGAACTCATCGCGGTCTGCCAAATGTACATCTAAATTTTCAGCGCTACATTCTAACTGTGTTTGCACATTATCGTAGAGCTCATACAACGACTCTATCTTACCTGTGCGCAGCTGCAATTGATTGGCTTCGGCTTGAGTAAGAGACGACTCCTTCAATTTGCCTAGGTACGTTGAGAATAATGTGAGTTGACCTTTATAACTGCCTCTTTTTCGAATCAAATCCTTTTCATCAATCATTTTGGGAAGCTGGTGTGCGTAGACCTTGAATTTAAACAAGAAATGAATGTAATATACCTACGCACTTTTGAATATTCACAATAAAACAATATTCACGTACCTGGAGTTTTATAAACCCTACCTATAAAATACCTTAACTGAGAGTGCTGGCCCTAATAATGACTCCTCGCACACTCAACACTGGCGGATTCCGACGTCCTGGAGATTCTTCAGCAGGGCTCGGCAGCCGTAATGATATCCGCAGTGAAGATGATACTTTACGGTTGTTTCCTTTCGGTCCCTCAATAATCACTGGTTCCTTTATTATTATCCGGTTCGCTATGGACCATGTTTACGGGAATAATAGGTTTATATCTTGAAACTCCAAATATATAATAAAAACGATGTTTAATCTTATGCCTTTACAATGAATATTGACAGTAAAAATTATGACAACGAACAATTGAAATTAGAAATATGTACATGTGAAAAAGGAACTGCAACTTGACCTCTTCGGAGTATTGCTATTCGGAGAATAGTAGGAGTTTCATTTAGATCTTCATCTAAACAATTATTATTATACTATAATTGCTTCACTCACGACTACCACAAACTAGGCAAATTTACAAGACTTTAGTTACTGATGTAATTATTCTTTTGTAGTTAAGTAGGTATGTTTTTAAGGTGGATTTAGACCAAACGAGCGAATGCTCCTTCTATCCCCCACTCTACAAAATTAACGAATTTCGACGAAACACGTTTTGTGTAACGAACGAATTTCGTAGAGTGGGGGATAGAATGAGCTAGTGCTCATTCTATCCCCCACTCTACTTACACCTCTACAGCACTCACACCTAGCTAAATCCACCTTTACATTAAGAACGTAGATCGCGTCCATATATATTATCTAACTTGAGAAATGAATTTAAAAACACAATAATTAATCTATCACCCAGAAGCAAACATTATATAATAATATGACTTTACGATCATACTGAATTAAGTCATCTTCAAACCGGCTAATGGTAAAGAAGTAGAAGAAAAAAGAAGTTTACAAAACTAGGATAATAAAAGGGAACATTCAGAAGACCAAAATCATAACATTAAATTATAACAATATGAATGGGCAATTTTATTAACATGCACACTTACTGCCTGTTACACAATCTCTGAACAAATGTATTCGTCAGATAAAATTATCATTATCCTTTTCCCCTAAGCATGTAAAAGAGAAGGACAGCTATAATATTTATCTGGCTGATATATTTTATTCGGTAATGGTAAAAAGACCTCAGCATACTACACTGCTAGTTAACAGTGTATCAAAATAAAAATGTAGATAGTGAGAAACAGTAATTCTTTTGTGTTTTGTTGTGGAAATTTTCCGCAACTAGTAACCTTTGAATTTATTCACAGATATATCAGGTTTGCTCACGATGATTTTCTTCATCGTAAACTACTTGTGAATATAAAATGATATTTCGTATAAATATAAGTGTTTTGAAAAACTCATTGCTACGAGCCGGGGACGTAGCAGCCAAAGGTTTAAAGCTCGACCATAAGCAATTTTTTTAAAGGACTTTTACAGGTTCCACCAGAGTTGAGGTTACGCAAATAAAAACGTATCATGTAAACACATGGGGAATTTGAAATTAATTTTCGTTTTTCCTACTGACAGCAAATATAAGATTGACCAAAAAGTTTATTCAACGGATTTGCTTTAATATTTTAACGCAAATCAAATTAGGTAAGTCATTCATTCATTTACATTTTTTGCAATCAGTACTTACTTTATTTAAATGTGCGTTATCATTCACCTGAACTCTGGTGAAACTACCTATACTTACGGTCTACCTATACTTAGGTCTAGTACTAAACTGCTATTAAACGAGGCTTCACTTTTAAACAAGCTGTGTAGAGTTTTCTTTGTCTCTAATAAGACGGAGTTTGCGTGAACTTTTTTCGAGTGTTTAGAGTACATTGTTAGGTGTTCTTTCAGCTGAATTTATTTTCAGGTACGGTCAAGAAGTCTGTACCTAAATAACTATGGTAGTTAAAACAGGCGAAGAATTGTAGGTAAGCTTGGCAAAAACTCCACCCTATTTGCTTTTTCATTTATCAGCCATCTTTAAATCTTAGCCTGTCCAGCCCCCCCAATTAGGACTGATTGTCTCAATAATTCCTCCTAAGTTTACGCACTGTTGATTGAAAAAGTTTTTAGGGTTCCGATTTGAAAAGCATTTGCGTTTAAACCTGTAGGCTTAACATGGTTCGGTTTCTATTGTTATGACCTATGTCGCTTTAACCTACATATTTGAAGGGTCCATGGAAAGAACATGTCTAGTCAATTCAAATTACAGAAGAAAAACGACCTTGCTTTTAACAGGTGTAAATTTGATTTTTTTAAGCACTGGACATTTTTTTTTCGTGGACCCTTCATTTACTAGTTACAACGTGATAGCAATGGCAGCAGTCGATAGAAAAGGAAGAATTATAGGTATCATAATTCTACTTGCTGGCTTATGGACCTTATGGTGGTCCCGTTTTTATCATGTATTGTATCGTGCTACGCGTCCTTTTGCACTTATATACTTGTTAAGTTTTCAGAATAATCAAACTCAAATCAGTCGAACTTGCTATCCAGCAACGATACCTAATTAATAAAATTAAATGATAAACACGAATCATCGTTAATATTATGAGCGTTTTTAATGACACGCCCGTCGCTTATCTTAAGGTCGCTTAAACAAAATACATCGTTAAAGTTACATACAAATTCCGTTGCTAAAATCAGTGAAAAGTGGAACGTTTTACTAAAAAGCCTCAATCATTGGGGTTAGATGAAACAGTTTTTTTACAAATACAAATATTTTATATTAACAAACGTTACATTAATGCTCACCCCCACACTAGGCGGTGCTAGCTAGCGGTGGGAAAGGCAAAAAGTTGTCCTTCTGACCAGATGGTGAATTTTGTCTTAAGTGCCTGAATAGCATTTCATCTTACCCCAACGCAACCTATGCCCACTGAGTTCTTGTACTATAATGGTCATCGCCTAGAAATTTTATGCATGTGTTCACCGAGTTGCCCTTACTTTAATAAGAACTGTAAGAACCTGGTAGCTTATGGTGGTCAGTCTTTTCTCATTTATCCTGCTAGGCATCACTTTCGCACTCGCCTATTTGTTAGAACGTGACGGCGACGTCGACAAACGATTAAACACGGGACCATCATAAGCCTACTGCTCAATTACAGTACAGTTTATTTTGTTTACCCAATTTCCCGAGAACTGGCGCTGTTCCAGTGGTGAACTAGGTATCAGCAGCTTACCGTAGATTTAAGAGATACATACTACCAATTAGACATGTAGATGTCTTATTAAATGTTTTTTTGTGTTTTTTGAGATTTGAATGGAGAGCTCAGCATAGTTAAATATGCGTAATTTTATAGGTAATTAAATTCGGTATTTGATTTAGGCTTGTTTTTGAGACCCTAAAGTGCGCAGTACAAGAACCCTCAGTATCGTCACTTCTTCCTGAATACTAGGTCAAAGCAATCGCAATCAATTCCCGAAAAAACGGCTCAGTACCCCAAACAATCAATTAGGGAGTTTCAACGTCTATGAATTGCAAATGCTCTTCACCCTCGAACAAAACGTCGTAAAATGTCACATTTCACTTGAGACATACGCTCTTTTGGTTTGTTGTTGGCTTTTTCCTGTTTCGACCCGTTCGAATATTGCGATTGAAATGCAATTATGACTTTCTATTGTTTCGTATTGAGTAATGGATTCGATTTTGCTTTATCTTTATTTGCTTGTTACTTTTGTTTCTTATTGTTGAGTTTGTTCTTGATAAAGATTTACATGACATTTTTGCTCCAGAAAATAGGCCCTGGAATAATGTACCTATACGGAAAATCTGAAAGACTTATGCGGAAAGAAAAGGCGTCTAGCAACAAAGCACGCTCATATATATTACCTACTTTTACTTTTCAAACTAACTTACATAATATTAGTTTAGTCTTTACTGTATAATGAATATATCATGGGATTATGGTGTGATACATTGATAGAACATTTGATTTCCATTTTAGATGGATCCACTTATTTCAGCTGGATATGTGCTGAATTAACAGAGCTAAACGGACTGATTAACATTAGCTTTAAACAAAGCTTTCAGCAAACTATTTGGGTTATTAACGTTATTATTTTTAAATTTAAATTTTTGCTGTAGATTGGATTTTATTTCATGGAATGTGAAAAATTTGACCTTCAGCAGGTAGAAATCATATTTGTTATCAAACGTATTAAGTCTTGCCTAATGGGAAAGAATAAAAGTGATTTAGTAACGTTTTTTTAAGACTCAGAAAACACTATCAAAAATGTAACTGACGTGATGACTTACGTACTTAATAGATAAATATTATAATTACAGCATGTGTATTTTATACGGGCGAATAATTAATCCAGCTATAATATCTGATCCGACGAATCGTATAAGATAATCATTTCATTAAAATTTGTTGTTAATAAGGTGTAACGATTTTTTTGAAGTGCAACCCAGCAGCAATGTATGCCATCCCGGCTGTCCCAAATCAAAACCTAGCAAGGGACATTTTTTGTCAAAATACGTTTTTTTAATGTATCTGCCCCAAATGCTGAGCTGCGTCTAATGCAAAAACACCTGTATTTCTATCTCAATTAGAATCAAAGTTACGAGACCCACCAAACCTAGCAAGGGCATTTCTTACATGCCACCAACATATTCAAAATCCTAGTAAGTAACATTTTCAAGTCCAAAAACCTGGCAACTGTATGCTATACTAGGTTTTTGAGTTTGTAAATGGAACACACTAGGTTTTTGAATATGGAAATTGTCCCTTACTAGGTTTTTGATTTTAATGATTGCCGAAGAGTCGTACAAGGAATTCAAATATAACAATAAATAAAACCTATCAAGTCAGTAATGAGTGAAGTTTGCGTTCTAGTGGTCGCCGCTCCCGCGCTCCCTGCCTGCGGTTTTTGTCACCGCCCCGCGGGTGTCGTAAGAGTCGTCTGAGGAATTGAATTGATATTGACCATTTATTTATCGACGATCGATGACGGGCAGCAGCGTCATCAAAGTGGCCAAAATATTAATGATTTTAACTAAAAGTGTATGTGAACTCAAGGCTTAAGGTTTTAAGTTGGTGACGAGACCAAGATTGTGTTCTAAAAGTGCGCGATTATGGAATCATGCAATTATTTAGGCTTTGTTTACAATTATTTTAGTTTCTACTGACGATTGGTATAGGGCGTTTTGGTTGTTAACCGACAAAGAACCGACCAAAAACTATACTATACTATTTGATAATAAACAAAATTGGATCTTCGATAATTCGTAACGTCACTATCATTACGGTCGTGCATTATTTGTCGGTATTGTCCGTTGTCTCTCTATGAAAGAACCCTGGACAAATTATCAGAAGCTTCAAATTACGACGAAGGTATTGATAAAACAAATCAAATAATGTCAATACTTGTTGTTGTTGCTATTATATTGTGTTTGTCATTTCTTTCTATTTATTTCCACAACTCGACATCAAACGTGCCTATTTTGCGTGGTCCCCACGCTGGTCCAGTACTTTTTGGGGACTTCACATACACACTGGAATTTTTTCGCAGGTGTCTGCAGGTTTCCTCACAATGTTTTCCTTCACCGTAAAGACTTGTGAATATCAAATGATATTTCGTACAACAGTTTTTGAAAAACTTATTGCTGATTGAATGTTTATTGCTGTTTTTTTATTTTCGCTGGTAAGCCGATAGTCGCATGTGTAGTACTGTTTATACACGTGATATTCGAATGGTTTGCACAATTATTGCACATGCATACACTCGTAGCAGAAGATGATACCAAAATTTTCTCCTAGCAGGATCGAAAGAGCTCGCGATTCTGAATGGAAATCATATTAAAAGTTACAAAAACAAAAAACAAGTGCGAGACAGCTTTAAATAAAATGACTCGTTATGGCAATGACCCTACTGGGGGAGGCCTATGTCCAGCAGTGGACATTTATCGGCTTAGAATGATGTTTTTTGGAAGTTTCAATGTGTAGTAAATTGTTAGCAAGTACTTTGCAGCGAAGCTCTGCGGGAAGGGACTGGTAGTCAGTAATTTCAAAATCATTGAAATCCCCTAGATTGCAATTAAATAGAGTGCTTTACAGTCATTTCATAAGTCGTCTTATTTGAAATTACCCGAGCAAAATTTCTGTAGTTTGAAATTACCCCAATGCACTATACTACAATTTTACCTTTACCTTATTAAAATGGTAATCCTAATCCGGATCTCAAAGTAAGCATCAGCTTGATTTTATACTTGACATTTTAAGAGTTTACTGCTTACAAGCAGTAAAATTTACCATTTTTGTACCACTTGCTAGGTTTCAGTTTTCTAATTGACATAACATTTCTATTATTTTTTTGTAATCAGTTGTTAGTAAGGCACATAAAAGTTCTAAAAAGATACATATATTAAGTTTCAATAGTTTTTCTTACAAAGCAAGTTATACTTCTTTATATAAGACAAAGTCTTGTGAGATAAAGGTCTCTGCTACTATTTTTTTTAACAAAATGTTTATTTGCCTCTCCTGTAAAATTTCGCTAAATACACTTACTAGGCTTTGATCTGGGACAGCCGTTCCGACTGACATGATGCTCGTATGACGTTTATACTTTTGTCTATGTTAATTAATGTGGCTACCAGTGGATGCAATACATTGCGTGCTCAATTATTTTGTATGAAAAAAAACCTTAATTTCCTAAAAAAAATATGTAAACGGGTTCCCTGGGTCCGATAGTAATCGCCAATAAATATTCGCCTGTATCAAATACACACGCAGTAGGATAATATTGTAGAAATCTACAAAATCGTGAAAAGTTAGCGACAACATAATACATAATAGTCCCGATGATATAGATACTTATATACATACAAAAAAACCATGAACAAAGAAACAACGATATGCTCTTGCTTGGATTTGAACCCGAAATCTCTAGATTCGTAAACAGGGTCACTACCAAATAGGTTATGGAGACTAACATATAATAATTTTATGCATATTACTAATGAAATGGCGGCAAGAAGCTATTTCAGGCACCATTAAGGCAGTCGGATTATATCTCTTAATAATACCTAGTTAATGTGACATAAAGATACAGTGTCTGCTCGTAATAATAATCTTCTAACAAGGAAATGAAGAAACCACCAGAATCAAGATATATAACATTATAATATTTAGTAAAAGCAAAACAATTAGCAAAATATTATTTTTGTTTCGGATCTGCCCTCACTCCAATGAATTATTGTGCACTGACTAAACTTGAAACGGATGATTATGAAGTATTGCTGAATTTTTACGTTGGGATTGGGACTATCTTCAAAATTGCAAAAGCATGTGCATACAATACGCCTACTTAAATTTTGAAGATATCATGAGTCATTACCACGAAGATCACTCATGAATAAAACTATAAAAAAGGGATAAACTCGCTTTTAAACTTTAACTTTTCCTTATCTTCTGTTCTTTGTATTTTTATCTGGTTCGATTGAAATAGTATCTACATGCCAAGGCCGTTTAAGTGTTAAATGTCTCGGATGATGTGTAATCGTCGGCCGAGGTGTGTATATTATTTTTCTGCTCAACGGAGCCGGCAACTTAGCTTACTTACGACAAAGTGCTGTTTCCGGCCGGAGGGCAGAAAAAAAAAGTTATAAAGCTAATAATAATAAGACTTTTTATGGAAACAAAATTTAACGTCATAGTTTTCTGTTACGGCGATAAATTTTGTGGCACAACTTTTGGCAATGACAATGAAAAAAGGCGAGAAATTCAAAATGTCTATGAGCGATCAACAATACCCGCCTGCATATTTTTATATATGAAGCCTTTACTACAGCAAAGTTATTGGACAGAGTAGGTACACACTATAATTATTAGTATTTTTTAGTTACTAGTACTTTCGTAACACAATTGACGCGATCGTGACATTTGTTTCAATAAAGGCCACAGTTTATGTAATTTTTTTTGCATTCGACTCATCTGTCAGAGTTACAATGTACAACCCTGCAACCATATCGTCAATTGTCAGCTCAGAAATGCCCCCAAAAACAATTGTTCAATTGTGCCAAGAGGGGCAGGACACAACGCTTTTCTTAACACCGCGTATATTTCGGCGCAACATCTTTGACAAACGTTTATAGAATATAGTTAATCATAACTTTGATGGACCAATCAAAACTGTTTTTTGATGACAGTTTATGTTTTTATAGTTGACATTGAAATTCATTACCGTGATGCTTTGAAGAGGGTGCGATACTTGTCAACTAAAATTCAGTTAACCGTATTTGAAAGGCAATTTAGTATGTTTTATTTTTTGTTCGTAGGTACCTACATCGTGCGAGCGTACACAAGTTGCGTACAAATGGTAGGGGCCCCTAGGTCTGGCATCGAAAGACGTATCGAAAATAAAAGACGGCAGCCGTGTTCACTCGAAACACTCCGAAGTTTTTTACTTTCTTCAAGACCTGTTTGCATTTTCAAGTTGCTGCCTTTGACTTTTTGAACAATTTGTCTATGATTTTCTGCAATAATGCGTTTCCATTTTATAAATATTTTTTTTTGTGTTTACCTTTTGTGACCTCTGTTTTTTTGTATTTCTTTTGTTTTTGTGAACTTTTGTTCTTTATTACGTGTGAGATGTGCAATAAAGAGTTTTGTATTGTATTGTATTATTATTATACTATAATTACTTCACTCACGACTACCACAAACTAGGCAAATTTACAAGACTTTAGTTACTGATGTAACTATTCTTTTGTAGCTAAGTAGGTATGTTCTTAAGGTGGATTTAGACCAAACGAGCGAATGCTCCTTCTATCCTCCACTCTACGAAATTAACGAATTTCGACGAAACACGTTTTGTGTAACGAACGAATTTCGTAGAGTGGGGGATAGAATGAACATTTGCTTGTTTAGTCTAAATCCACCTTTTAGGTAGATCGCGTCCACATAATATTATTTAACTTTGTTTAATGAATTTAAGAACACAATAAAAAATCTATCACCCCGAAGCAAACATTGTATAATATGGCTTTAAGAACTTATACTGAATTAAGTCATCTTTAAACCTGCTAATGGTAAAGAAGTAGAAGAAAAAAGAAGATTACAAAACAAGGATAAAAAGGGAACATTCAGAAGAAAAAAGTCATAATATTAAATTATAACAATATGAATTGGCAATTTTATTAACATGCACACTTACTCCCTATTTCACATTTCCTAGGCAAATGTATTCGTCAGATAAAATTATCATTATCCTTTTCCCCTAAGAACACAAAAGAGAAGGACAGCTATAATATTTATCTGGCTGATATATTTTATTCGGTAATGGTAAAAAGACCTCAGCATACTACACTGCTAGTTAACAGTGTATCAAAATAAAAATGTAGATAGTGAGAAACAGTAATTCTTTTGTGTTTTGTTGTGGAAATTTTCCGCAACTAGTAACCTTTGAATTTATTCACAGATATATCAGGTTTGCTCACGATGATTTTCTTCATCGTAAACTACTTGTGAATATAAAATGATATTTCGTATAAATATAAGTGTTTTGAAAAACTCATTGCTACGAGCCGGGGACGTAGCAGCCAAAGGTTTAAAGCTCGACCATAAGCAATTTTTTTTAAAGGACTTTTACAGGTTCCACCAGAGTTGAGGTTACGCAAATAAAAACGTATCATGGGGAATTTGAAATTAATTTTCGTTTTTCCTACTGACAGCAAATATAAGATTGACCAAAAAGTTTATTCAACGGATTTGCTTTAATATTTTGACGCAAATCAAATTAAGTCATTCATTCATTTACATTTTCTGCAATCAGTACTTTATTTAGATGTGTGTTATCATTCACCTCAACTCTGGTGAAACTACTTATACTGACGGTCTACTACCTATACTTAGGTCTAGTACTAAACTGCTATTAAACGAGGCTTCACTTTTAAACAAGCTGTGTAGAGTTTTCTTTGTCTCTAATAAGACGGAGTTTGCGTGAACTTTTTTCGAGTGTTTAGAGTACATTGTTAGGTGTTCTTTCAGCTGAATTTATATTCAGGTACGGTCAAGAAGTCTGTACCTAAGTAACTATGGTTTTTAAAACGAGCGAAGAATTATAGGTACCTACGCTTGGCAAAAACTCCACCCTATTTGCTTTTTCATTTATCAGCCATCTTTAAATCTTAGCCTGTCCAGCCCCCCCAATTAGGACTGATTGTCTCAATAATTCCTCCTAAGTTTACGCACTGTTGATTGAAAAAGTTTTTAGGGTTCCGATTTGAAAAGCATTTGCGTTTAAACCTGTAGGCTTAACATGGTTCGGTTTCTATTGTTATAACCTATGTCGCTTTAACCTACATATTTGAAGGGTCCATGGAAAGAACATGTCTAGTCAATTCAAATTACATAAGAAAAACGACCTTGCTTTTAACAGGTGTAAATTTGATTTTTTTAAGCACTGGACATTTTTTTTTCGTGGACCCTTCATTTACTAGTTACAACGTGATAGCAATGGCAGCAGTCGATAGAAAAGGAAGAATTATAGGTATCATAATTCTACTTGCTGGCTTATGGACCTTATGGTGGTCCCGTTTTTATCATGTATTGTATCGTGCTACGCGTCCTTTTGCACTTATATACTTGTTAAGTTTTCAGAATAATCAAACTCAAATCAGTCGAACTTGCTATCCAGCAACGATACCTAATTAATAAAATTAAATGATAAACACGAATCATCGTTAATATTATGAGCGTTTTTAATGACACGCCCGTCGCTTATCTTAAGGTCGCTTAAACAAAATACATCGTTAAAGTTACATACAAATTCCGTTGCTAAAATCAGTGAAAAGTGGAACGTTTTACTAAAAAGCCTCAATCATTGGGGTTAGATGAAACAGTTTTTTTACAAATACAAATATTTTATATTAACAAACGTTACATTAATGCTCACCCCCACACTAGGCGGTGCTAGCTAGCGGTGGGAAAGGCAAAAAGTTGTCCTTCTGACCAGATGGTGAATTTTGTCTTAAGTGCCTGAATAGCATTTCATCTTACCCCAACGCAACCTATGCCCACTGAGTTCTTGTACTATAATGGTCATCGCCTAGAAATTTTATGCATGTGTTCACCGAGTTGCCCTTACTTTAATAAGAACTGTAAGAACCTGGTAGCTTATGGTGGTCAGTCTTTTCTCATTTATCCTGCTAGGCATCACTTTCGCACTCGCCTATTTGTTAGAACGTGACGGCGACGTCGACAAACGATTAAACACGGGACCATCATAAGCCTACTGCTCAATTACAGTACAGTTTATTTTGTTTACCCAATTTCCCGAGAACTGGCGCTGTTCCAGTGGTGAACTAGGTATCAGCAGCTTACCGTAGATTTAAGAGATACATACTACCAATTAGACATGTAGATGTCTTATTAAATGTTTTTTTGTGTTTTTTGAGATTTGAATGGAGAGCTCAGCATAGTTAAATATGCGTAATTTTATAGGTAATTAAATTCGGTATTTGATTTAGGCTTGTTTTTGAGACCCTAAAGTGCGCAGTACAAGAACCCTCAGTATCGTCACTTCTTCCTGAATACTAGGTCAAAGCAATCGCAATCAATTCCCGAAAAAACGGCTCAGTACCCCAAACAATCAATTAGGGAGTTTCAACGTCTATGAATTGCAAATGCTCTTCACCCTCGAACAAAACGTCGTAAAATGTCACATTTCACTTGAGACATACGCTCTTTTGGTTTGTTGTTGGCTTTTTCCTGTTTCGACCCGTTCGAATATTGCGATTGAAATGCAATTATGACTTTCTATTGTTTCGTATTGAGTAATGGATTCGATTTTGCTTTATCTTTATTTGCTTGTTACTTTTGTTTCTTATTGTTGAGTTTGTTCTTGATAAAGATTTACATGGCATTTTTGCTCCAGAAAATAGGCCCTGGAATAATGTACCTATACGGAAAATCTGAAAGACTTATGCGGAAAGAAAAGGCGTCTAGCAACAAAGCACGCTCATATATATTACCTACTTTTACTTTTCAAACTAACTTACATAATATTAGTTTAGTCTTTACTGTATAATGAATATATCATGGGTTTATGGTGTGATACATTGATAGAACATTTGATTTCCATTTTAGATGGATCCACTTATTTCAGCTGGATATGTGCTGAATTAACAGAGCTAAACGGACTGATTAACATTAGCTTTAAACAAAGCTTTCAGCAAACTATTTGGGTTATTAACGTTATTATTTTTAAATTTAAATTTTTGCTGTAGATTGGATTTTATTTCATGGAATGTGAAAAATTTGACCTTCAGCAGGTAGAAATCATATTTGTTATCAAACGTATTAAGTCTTGCCTAATGGGAAAGAATAAAAGTGATTTAGTAACGTTTTTTTAAGACTCAGAAAACACTATCAAAAATGTAACTGACGTGATGACTTACGTACTTAATAGATAAATATTATAATTACAGCATGTGTATTTTATACGGGCGAATAATTAATCCAGCTATAATATCTGATCCGACGAATCGTATAAGATAATCATTTCATTAAAATTTGTTGTTAATAAGGTGTAACGATTTTTTTGAAGTGCAACCCAGCAGCAATGTATGCCATCCCGGCTGTCCCAAATCAAAACCTAGCAAGGGACATTTTTTGTCAAAATACGTTTTTTTAATGTATCTGCCCCAAATGCTGAGCTGCGTCTAATGCAAAAACACCTGTATTTCTATCTCAATTAGAATCAAAGTTACGAGACCCACCAAACCTAGCAAGGGCATTTCTTACATGCCACCAACATATTCAAAATCCTAGTAAGTAACATTTTCAAGTCCAAAAACCTGGCAACTGTATGCTATACTAGGTTTTTGAGTTTGTAAATGGAACACACTAGGTTTTTGAATATGGAAATTGTCCCTTACTAGGTTTTTGATTTTAATGATTGCCGAAGAGTCGTACAAGGAATTCAAATATAACAATAAATAAAACCTATCAAGTCAGTAATGAGTGAAGTTTGCGTTCTAGTGGTCGCCGCTCCCGCGCTCCCTGCCTGCGGTTTTTGTCACCGCCCCGCGGGTGTCGTAAGAGTCGTCTGAGGAATTGAATTGATATTGACCATTTATTTATCGACGATCGATGACGGGCAGCAGCGTCATCAAAGTGGCCAAAATATTAATGATTTTAACTAAAAGTGTATGTGAACTCAAGGCTTAAGGTTTTAAGTTGGTGACGAGACCAAGATTGTGTTCTAAAAGTGCGCGATTATGGAATCATGCAATTATTTAGGCTTTGTTTACAATTATTTTAGTTTCTACTGACGATTGGTATAGGGCGTTTTGGTTGTTAACCGACAAAGAACCGACCAAAAACTATACTATACTATTTGATAATAAACAAAATTGGATCTTCGATAATTCGTAACGTCACTATCATTACGGTCGTGCATTATTTGTCGGTATTGTCCGTTGTCTCTCTATGAAAGAACCCTGGACAAATTATCAGAAGCTTCAAATTACGACGAAGGTATTGATAAAACAAATCAAATAATGTCAATACTTGTTGTTGTTGCTATTATATTGTGTTTGTCATTTCTTTCTATTTATTTCCACAACTCGACATCAAACGTGCCTATTTTGCGTGGTCCCCACGCTGGTCCAGTACTTTTTGGGGACTTCACATACACACTGGAATTTTTTCGCAGGTGTCTGCAGGTTTCCTCACAATGTTTTCCTTCACCGTAAAGACTTGTGAATATCAAATGATATTTCGTACAACAGTTTTTGAAAAACTTATTGCTGATTGAATGTTTATTGCTGTTTTTTTATTTTCGCTGGTAAGCCGATAGTCGCATGTGTAGTACTGTTTATACACGTGATATTCGAATGGTTTGCACAATTATTGCACATGCATACACTCGTAGCAGAAGATGATACCAAAATTTTCTCCTAGCAGGATCGAAAGAGCTCGCGATTCTGAATGGAAATCATATTAAAAGTTACAAAAACAAAAAACAAGTGCGAGACAGCTTTAAATAAAATGACTCGTTATGGCAATGACCCTACTGGGGGAGGCCTATGTCCAGCAGTGGACATTTATCGGCTTAGAATGATGTTTTTTGGAAGTTTCAATGTGTAGTAAATTGTTAGCAAGTACTTTGCAGCGAAGCTCTGCGGGAAGGGACTGGTAGTCAGTAATTTCAAAATCATTGAAATCCCCTAGATTGCAATTAAATAGAGTGCTTTACAGTCATTTCATAAGTCGTCTTATTTGAAATTACCCGAGCAAAATTTCTGTAGTTTGAAATTACCCCAATGCACTATACTACAATTTTACCTTTACCTTATTAAAATGGTAATCCTAATCCGGATCTCAAAGTAAGCATCAGCTTGATTTTATACTTGACATTTTAAGAGTTTACTGCTTACAAGCAGTAAAATTTACCATTTTTGTACCACTTGCTAGGTTTCAGTTTTCTAATTGACATAACATTTCTATTATTTTTTTGTAATCAGTTGTTAGTAAGGCACATAAAAGTTCTAAAAAGATACATATATTAAGTTTCAATAGTTTTTCTTACAAAGCAAGTTATACTTCTTTAT
>JALPQI010013969.1:0-36839 GCA_025490895.1 Thaumatotibia leucotreta
AGTTGCAGATATTTTAACACATGATACTTTACATTAAAATAATTAACTTTAAATATAAATGAAGAAATCTTTTCATGTAATTTTTTTGATTTCATTTTCCTAACAAAAAAAAGAATTATTATTTCGTCTAAAAAAAATCATCATGTGTGCAATCATCACATGTCACAATAACACTGTCTGTCATGTCATCAAACGACACAATCCAACGGAAAATAACATGACATTGACAATAAAGTATTTAATTTATCGACGAGAAGTGTAATATATACGGTGTAAAAGTAACGAAATTCAAGATGGTTGCTGTCTTTCACAATTAAAAATCTCATTTGTCAATTTCCACCATGCTCATTAAAAGAAAAGAAAATCAAGATGGTGATCCTTTTTCACGATATTGACATTAATAGTACCTAGGGATCTTGTATCCTCAGTCGTCGATTTCCATCACGATCAGATCAAAATTTAACACATTCAGGATGGCGGCCGTTTTTTTACCATTTTAAACATCATACGCTCAAAAGTTTTAACCCATCTTAAAGAACATGAGCATTTTGAACCGAAACAGTGAATCAGTAACGTTTTATAATATTCAGATATTTCAGATTTTATTGGGTCAGAAATCCTATACATCTGACAAACTAACCAAAGAAAATCCGAAATTTAATTAAATCTCCGTTTATTTCACTTATTACAAAAACAGTTACACACAAAAGTCTTAGTACCATTATCTAAAGGCACTTTCAATACCCTTCTCTCCCCGTCCTCAGCATTCATGACAAATTCCTCCCCATTCTGCTCCCAAATCGGCCTGTGTCCTGTCATTGTGACATTCGGCAGTGTTGCCAACGTCAGATCAGTGAATTGTCTTGGTGGTGTTGCTATTCTATCTGTCACTTCCTGCCCTGAAATTGCTGTTAAATTTGACGTTGGGTTCAAATTAGTGAACGGCTTTTCTTGATTTGACAGCTCTCCAGTCGGCAATGTTGTCAAGTTTGACACATTGGTCACAAACGGTCTTCGTGTTACCTCTGGCGAACTGACATTCTGTGTCAATGCTGTCAAATTTGACGTTTGTTCGGCGTTAGACATTTCAAGCGTTTGGCCGGAGAATCTTTCTAGGTCTTGTGTTGGGGTGTTTGGCGCGGTTGCGTTTGGTTTGACCGATGTTGCATTCTGAAATACAAAAATCACAAAATAAAAAAATAAACCGACTTCAATCGATTCCTCCAAGATCCCTTGATCAGACCTCGACTCGGTGCCAATGGGACCATCTCGTCCAATCTCGGGGTTAATACTCGTTCGATTAATAAACACCAAATCGAAAATAAAAAAAAACGATTTCAACCGATTTCTCCAAGGTCCCATCATCATGATTTGTTTTGAAATTGCTTAAAAAAGAATTATCGAAATCGGTTGGCGTGATATTGAGATTCGTCCATTTGTCGTGCGCATCCTTAATACTCTGCGACCATATATATAACATGGACGTCTAACGCCAGCTCAAAAATGCCCCCAAAACCAATTGTTCAATTGTACCAAGATGGGCAGGACATAGCGCTTTTCGTGACACCGCGCATATTTTCGGCGCAACATCTTTGACAAATGTTAATAGAATACAGCCAATCAAAACTTTGATGGACCAATCACAACTATTTTCAAATGGCGGTTTATTTTATAGGCTGACATTCAAATTCATTGCCGTAATGCATTGAACAGGGGGTGACACGCGTCAACTAAAATCCAGGACCGTTTTTGAAAGGCAATGCAGTATGGCGTGTGGCTTCCATGTTTTATTTGTTCGTAGCCAAGATCCCATCATCAAGATTTGTTTTGAAGTTGCTTAAAAAAAGAATTATGAAAATCGGTTGGCGTGATATTGAGTTATTCGTCCATTTGTCGTGCACGTTTAATACTTTATGACTTATGATATGACTTACATGACCTTCTCATGGATGTCATTTTCAGAACTGGACCAAATTAAAATGGGACCAGGCGGCGAGCACAAGCTTTCAAATAAAATAAGAATTATCAAAATCAGTGCACCCAGTCGGAAGTTCTAAGGTAACAAACATAAAAAAAAAACATACAGTCGAATTGAGCGCTCCCGACACGTGGTCCAACCGCTATGTCCAACGGGTTGTGCCGCGGGGAAATAAAATTATCCATAGGCCAACCGATTGTACGAGGAAGTTAGTTTACCCGTGGTCCAATTGGTTGTACCAAGGTACACTAAATTTATCGGCAGTCCAATACTGGAACATATATTTACGTATACTAGTTAGACAATTGCCCCTCAGTTGTACTATGGGTCATAACTACATGACAGTAAAAAAAAGTAATCTGACAGCGGAACCACGGATAATTTTACTTACCCGTGGCACAACCAGTTGGACATAGCGGCAGGACTACGGGTCGGGAGCGGAATTGAGAACCTCCTCCTTTTGAAGTCGGTTAAAAGGATAGTGATAATTTCAATCTAATATTTACAATATCTTACCTGCACTGTTATTCACTAAGGAAACCGCCTTGCTGGCAGCGCTGCGGCAGCGTCGAGCCTAAAAATGCTATGCACTACATACTTTAAACGACACTAGTGCTAGGCGACGAATGCGGCGTGAGCTGGAACTACACTGCGTCGAGAGTTTGACGTTTAATGTACGGACTTCGTATTCTCTAACGAAAAACAGCGACGAACTCGCCCACAACTTCGCTCACAGCCTCGATTCCTAATGTCAAATAAAACAGCTAGGATTTTAGACAAGGCTGTATCGACGTCGAGCTCGTTGACGAACGCAGCGTCGAATGTGTGAATAAAGGTGCGTTCAAATTAAAAGAGCATTCGCTGTTCTAACCTCCCACTACGAAATTCGATCGGTACACAAAACGTGATTGGTTGATTTCGTAGAACAGGCGCTAGAACAGCGAATGCTCTTTTGGTTTAAACGCACCTTAAGAGAATAGAATAGTCTTACCTGCACTGTAGCATTAGCATACAACTCTTCGCACCCAACTCCCAACCCCGGCACATGTTCCAACAAAAACCTTCTATGCGCAAGCACATGTGAGAAAGTAGCTACTGCGTACGCGTTGCATTTGTTGTCGTCTTTCGGCGCAGTGGAGGCTACCCCGTGTAGGAACGGGACGGAAGATGAGTAGAATACAAGGCCGCCTCCGCTATCGCCACGGCAGAGGGCGCGACCTGAAAAGACAAAAGACTGTCTCACGCTATATCAGCAAACCTACAGGTGTGCCGACGGAAACTTTCCAGATTTCTCAAATTTTCTCGTAGGAAAACTAGGAAAACTTCGGAAACTTTCCATATTTTGTATGGACGGAAACTTTCCATTTCATAAATTTAAATTCCCTTTATATTTCGTGAAAGTTTCGTGAATTTTTCAAGAAATTTAAGATTTTCTCTAATCAAGCCTAAAGTTGCCGATTTCTAAGAATGAACTTTTGACAGTTATAGATTAATCCTTACCTTATTTATTAATATGACGGTAAGACTCCATTTTTCCGATAGTCTGAACGTCATATACAGTGTGTGTCTATGATACTGGCTTTTATCGAAACCGAGGAATGCGATGCAGATTTCTAGTCAAACCGTGAATATTATTCGATTCAAAATGCTAATTTTAAAAGTAATTAACTTTCTAAGAAAAGTTAATTGAGGAGCATTGTGCTTCAAAATGAATAGTTAATTTGCACTTGACATTGACAGATCGCAGCCACTCACAACGTTTGACAACTAAGCAGTACACGCGTTACATTGATCGTTCGGAGGAAATAAAATTAATTGTACGTTAAATTTAATTATTTGTCAAATGTTAATACTTGAAAACGATTGCTAGTAATGCGTATTATTACCCATTTTCGTAAAAGCCCGGGTCATGGACACACACTGTATATAAGGCTCATTTCTAAACTGTCAAATATTCAATTATTATTAGAAATCGGCAACTATAGTCAAGATGCCTTAATACGATAAGCGATAAGCCACGTGACCAGAATTAATTGAAATGGCCACGTGATTTTTCGTTCGAATCTGTCATTCTCACATTACTTATCGTTTATCGTATACGATTGCAGTATGGCATCTTTTCTAGGCCTGTGTATGCTGAAAAGAATTCGGATAGGTGGCTAGCACGTATTGCTGGCTTAGAGTATGGTCAAAGGAGCCTAGCCTTATAACATAATACCCGAGAAATTCGACCGGTGTCCGCTAAGCTGAAGTGGCCGACTGGTTTAAGCATCAGCCGCGAAAGCTGAGGTCGTGGGTTCAAATACCACCTTCAGCGTAAACTCGGATTTTTTTCTTTCGTATGTGACAATGTTTTGAAAGAACTCTATGTATATTAAAAGATACACGTATTTTTTTATTTTTCAAAAAAAATTGAATTTTAATGCTAAAATCCCTTTTTATTACTACTTCGAGCAGAAACAGCGTCAGTTACAAGCGTCAAGAATCAGCTAAATGACGTCACAAGTGATGTTTCATACACGTAAGAAAACGACGAAAAACGTAACAAGTGTCAAATGTCACTGCCAAACACAAGTGACATTCCACAAGACCACAAGATTTTTTGGTTATAGTGGCAGCTCTGAATCAGCTATGTGACGTCACTTCTCCTTTAAACTATTTTTAAGATTTTTTAACCATGTGAAAAAAAATTTAACAATATATTTTTGTGATTTTCATGTTCATGCCTATATTTCGAAATGGATTTAAGGACATCGAAAATTTTGAAACGTTGTCAATTCGTATAAGACGGTAGTTGTAATCCAGTTCGAAGGACCATCAGCCACGTCTCGCGCACCGTCATTACGTGATACCATCCTAATTAGTATCACGTAACGGAGGTATTGAGTAACATAGCAGGAAGTTCTCAATTAGACTGATTTTTTGTGTGTATACATAAAAAAACAGTCGAATATAAAACCTCCTTGATTGAAGTCTTAAAAAGTTACTGTACTCACCACTCCGCTGATCGCCCGCGCATATCTTATCACTGGTGATGTACTTGAGGAAACTGTCAGCAGCCGTTAGAAGACAGTCCTCGATATCCACATACGGCAGATGGAGGAAGTTGAGACGCTGGGACGGCGGGCCGTTGGGTTCTGTTAGGCCCCAGCCGGCTATCTGGAAATTTCCATTTGCCTTATTTATTTATTGTTCAAATAAGTTACACAGCATTACAGTTACAAAACCTAGGCACTGTGAACTAGAAAATACAAAAAACACATAATAATATAATAGTATTTTATGCAACCCTTGTTTAAGAGAGGTCGAAAAAGGTGATTGGCGTGTGTGGGTTATTATTAAAGACGCCACGAGCATTTTTTGACTCAGTTAAACAATGTAGCATACAATACGTTTTCTACGACCACACACTTATTTTCAAATAAAATTTGTAAATTTGAGAAATATTCTTAGTAAAACACAATTTTATTAATCATCAAGGTCGAGCGGGAGACGTCAAAATAAAAAAAGAAAGCTCCTCTATGGTTTACTGTTCATCACAAATGAATGACATTTAAAATTAGGTTGGCAACCATGTATTTCATTAAGTAGGTATATTAAGTATACACGAGGTGTCTTAAAATGCAAAAAACGCACTGCGTGTAAACCCGATTGCGTTTATAGGGAATATACAATATAGACTTATCTTGACATCTGTAAGGTAGGGGCTTAAAGGTGTGTTTCCGACCATGTAAATGACAAATAAAAGAAATACAACTTAAAACTAGTTTGATTTAGGTGACGTAGCGAAGTGGCCCCGTTGCGTCGTCTGATCCGGCGTAGGATTCGGAAGATTGCCTCGGAATTGCTGAAATACTACACCTTTCGGCCAGAAGTCTGCACTCGCGATGGTGTCCTTTTAGATTTTATATACAGAATAAACAATCACAAAGCAGATGAAACATGACTTAACAGATCTTAAGGGTACAAACATTGAGAAAACAAAATACGGACCAGCTGGGCCGTTTTACACGACATTTATCTCAGTCCACTGCTGAACGTAGGCCTCTCCTAATAAGCATGCGTGTAGATAAATTAGAAGATAAATGACATAATCACCATGATAGGCAAGCGGATTGGCGATCGCAGTAATGTGTTCACTATGCAGACGCTGCTGCCCATTATCAATCAAATCAAAGAATGGTCAGTGACACTTCAATCCCTTAGTCGGCTCTTACGACACCCGCGGGAAGAGTTGCGGCGGTGATCAATGTATTCTTTCTGCCGTCACCACACGGCTATAGGACACACAGTTAATAAGAGAGGCCGATGTCGAGCAGTGGGTTGAAATAGGCTCCTGATGTCATGATGAACCGCCAGGTCAAAACCAAAAACAAACTCCTCGTGTGTTAGGGTGCGGCTCACTGAGGCGGAGATGTGCAAAATTGGCCAATGAGACTGCATGACAGTGTTTCGCATTTTGAATTTGAAGAATGTAATTGGTCAATGTTGCACATCTCCGCTCCTCTCCGCCTCAGTGGAGCCGCACCGTTACGCTCCAGCCGGACCGCAACGACTGATGATGGGTACACATCGCCACTAGAAGAGCTTAATCAGACGTGGCCCGGCCAAAGAGTAAGACACCTAGGAATCTAGGAAACAAGCATTGCTTAACCCTTAAATGCATGGTGTACGATGTATCGTACAGGGATCGGATAGCGGTTTTTGCTCCATACAAAAGAACGGTTCGAATTCCGTTCTTTTTCGTTCTTCGGTTTATATTTTTTTTGTTAATGGAGTAATTGAAAAATATGATGTTAATAATTACTTAAAATGTCGAATACTACATAAAGAGCGTAATACATTTTAAAATATTGAGCTATATCGAGTTTTTCTAAAAAACCGGTTCCGATCCCTGGTATCGTACATAACCAAAACGTAGTTGGTGTTTGAAAACTAGATGTTTATATTGTGTTCTTAAGGTTAATTTTGCAAGGAAATTTAATGAACTTTCAAACTAATTACTGATTTCTGGGCGTAACTGTATTAAAAAAACTTACATGTGTTTATAAGCAAGATGGCGGAAATTTGTTTTCGTTGCGTGCTTTTAGCGATTTTTAACTAAGTAATAAATTATTTTTTCCCCTCACTAGCTCGTAAAACGCTCGTTTATCGTTTAATACGAGCGGGTAAAAACGCTTTTTACACTCTTGTGAATAAAGTAATTTGACATTGCTCTAATTCCTATAGCCCCCTACTGCCTAGTATAAGTGGATCTGTATGACCGTAGTAAACATGCGCAATCGGAGCTCACATGTTAAAATGGTCGTTCTCATGGGTGACTTTGTAAGCCATTGGCTATACAGGGTGGAAAAAGATTTTGGGTCAGTGAGGGCATCTACCAGTGTAGCTACGCGAAAATGGTCTTAGAAGACCTTCCCGCGATTTTCAATTTAAGAAGATTAGCGTTTTCAGATTTTGGAAAAAGTATACAGGGTGCGAGGAAATGGTCATTTTTAACAAACTTTTTTTTTATGCCAATCGATCCTGTTTCTGTTCAGGATTAAAAGCTTGTATGGGACCAACAAATTTTTTTCGGCTAGAAAAGCCACAAATCGAGATTTAAAATTCCCATACAAATTGTATGAAAATTAAAAATTATTTTTCACGCTTATTTTTTTATGCCTATCGATTCCATTCCTATCCAGTACCAATAGTTTCCTACGGGTCAACTTATGGCAATGTACAAAAAAGCCTAAATTTCAAGAAAACCGTTTTCATACATCGCAGCTTTAATAATAAACCGTCATAACTCAAAATTGTCAAAAATTGAGTTAATGTACTAAAACGCAATATTTTCCATAGCTTTACCTGGTCTCTTTCTCAGACCCGTCAAAATAGCGTTAATGAGAGAGATGGCATGAGTTGCTACGTTCAAATCACGCGATTCAAGTTGTGCTAAAGAGGCTAACTTCAATTATGATTCGATACATGAATAGGAAGGATGCTCGTGATGAGAGACATTTCGATATATCGCCTTACTGTATAAAAAATTAGTGAAAGTTATTTTAGAGTTTGTATTTAAAAAAAGGCAAATTCGAAGTTAACGCGTTTTATGACAAAATATTTATTAGAACTAAATGATTCATTTCAGATTATTTCGTTTTAACAGTAACAACCGTCGGATTTTTTGATTTATGCCATTATATTAATCATATTTAAAAAAATATTTTATCATAAAACGGCATATTTCGGCAAGGGTTTTTTCTAAGCTCAATTTATTATATTTATCACACTGATTTCGTTTTAGTTTGAACGTAATATCCAAGTAGACACTATGAACAACGCAATTAATATAATACTTTAACACATTAACACAATGTAGTAACAAATATAATAAATTGACCAATTTCTCAAACTTTAAACTCGATTTCCCAAAATTCACGTTTTTTGAGTTATGACGGTTTATTTTTAAAGCTGCGACATTTGCTATGGAAAAAAGTGAAACCTTAATTACTTTATCTGTCACGATAATTAGTCGTCCTATGCTAAATGATAATAATAATACTGTATGAAAGGGCTCTCGGTCGTGTCCGGGTTTCGTGTAAACGGGTACACGGTAAAGGGTACCGTGTACCCGTTTTTTTGCTACCGGGAAACGGGTTTCTTACCCGTTGGAAACGTTTAATTAGGAACCGTGTAATTAAGACACGGATACCCGAGTACCTGTGTCTGATCCGCCCTCAATGTGTAGTGGCAGTGGCAATCTAAAATATAGGTACGATTTTATATTTGAACAAAGTATTGAACCGCATTTAACCTGCAACAAAGAAAATTTCTAGCTGCGTAATTCGTAAAAAACTGCGAATTTTTCAGTAGGTATTTTTTGTTTCAGACTTTTTACTAATAAAAACATAGGTTTTTCGAATATTCAATTGTAATGGATCCGCAAGACTCAAGCTTGGAAAAGTTTCTAAGTAGATCCGCGGACCTGCGCTTGGAAACGTTTCTAAGTTGGAAACGTTTCTTGGCGTTTCGTGTCGTTCGGGTTCTTAGTACCGCCGGTGCTAAGGATTCGTGTACACGTGTCTGCGGGTAACACGGATACCGGTAGCCCTAGACTATGAAATCATTAGCAACATTAATTAGCGTCACAGATAATGTAGGTAATTGATTTTCACTTTTTTCCCATAGTCATTGTATGAAAACAGTTTTTTTTATTTTTGTTTTTTCTTTTTACGTTGCCGGAAGTTGACCCCTAGAAGTATTGGTACTGGATAGGAATGGAATCGATAGGCATAAAAAAATAAGCGTGAAAAATAATTTTTAATTTTCATACAATTTGTATGGGAATTTTAAATCCCGATTTGTGGCGAAATTTTGAATAGTGGTACAAATTCCACCCAAAATATTTCCACAGATTTTTTTTTCTATTTTTCTCGTGCTTGCGACGGTATTAGGTAGGCACATTTTGTTTTTGGAATGAAAAGAAAAAGTCATGCATTTAAGGGTTATTATAATCAGACGTGATCGGGCTGGAGAGTAAGACACCTAGGAAACAAGCATTGCTTAATGATAAATACCGTCCCCAAGTTCCCTTTAACCATCGACGCTCAGGTCAAAGCTGACGCAGACCGGCACGTGTTAAAGTGCTAAAAGTAACGCGTAGCAGTGTAGCACGATGAACGGTAATTACGTACATACAGAGATTGAAGTGTCACTGACCACTATTTGATAAAAGATTGATGATGGGCAGCAGCGTCATCATAGTGGACACATTACTGCGATCGCCAATCCGCTTGCCCAGCATGGTGATTATGGGCATTTACCTCCTAAGGCGTTTATACGCATAAGCATAATCAATAGGAGAGGCCCACGTCCAGCAGTGGACTATCATAGGCTGATGATGATGATGATAAATACATCATCAGCCTTTCTCAGTCCACTGCTGGATTTAGGCCTCTCCTATTAACTATGTACCATAATCGCCACGCTAAGCGGATTGGTGGTCGCAGTAACGTGTCCACTAAAACAGCAATTGCTTAATGATACATACCGTCCCCAAGTTCCCTTTAGCCAGATGCCTATTATCGACGCTCAGGTCAAAGCTGACGCAGACCGGCTTCACTCCTGGAGCGTACTCCATCGACCTGGTGAGGAGAACGACAGCGATGTCATCTTGGAAGCTGGTCTTGCTGCCTCTGAAGCGGGGAGGTATCTTGATGTCCTTTATCTGAAAATTGTTAATAATAAAAATTCACTTCATCAGCCTATGATAGTCCACTGCTGTACGTAGGCCTCTCCTATTAACTATGCGTATAGACGTATTAGGAGGTAATTTTTTTTTATGTTGGCACAACAAAGTGGCTCCACTCCACCTGATCGTAAGTGAAAGTAGAGCCCAAATCGCGGCGGCAACGAACAGCGAGGTAAATGCCCATAATCGCCACGCTGGGCAAGCGAATTGGCGATCGCAGTAATGTGTCCACTATGATGATGCTGCTGCCCATTGTCTATCTTTTATCAAATAATAGTCAGTGACACTTCAATCCCTTAGTCGACTCTTACGACACCCGCAGGAGTTGGGGTGGTGACAAATGTATTTTTACTGCCGTCACCACACGGCCAATTGTGATGAACATTCAACGCTTTTTATGGGTGTGGTGGCAGTAAGAATACATTTGTCACCACCCCGACTCTTTCCACGGATGTCGTAAGATTAAGGGATTGAAGTGTCACTGACCATTCTTTGATAGAAGATTGACGCTTGCCTAGCGAGGCGATAATGGGCATTTATCTCTTAATGTATCTATACGTATAGTTAGTAGGAGAGGCCTACGGCCAGCAGTGGATTTAGATAAATTGATGATGTGAGGTATTGTCTGCTGGTGTTGACGGTAAGTCACTCACGTCAGAATACTGCGTTCTTTTCTAAGCTTATTGTGATCGGGAGATCTAATGACAAATATTCTGACCAATCACAGTCCATTATAGACCTCCCCGTCAATCAGTGATGTTACTCACATCAGAATGCTGTGTATATATCTCCCCCTCTGTCTCCCAAGGTCGTAGGAGCTTGCCGGCTGCTACCGCGAACAGAGCTGGTCTGAGAGCTCCGACATCATCGTTCCAGAAACAATGCGCCGCTGAAAATGATTCTTCTGTCATTGAAAGGTATACTAACGTGGCACCCTGCATACAATTCGGGTTGCTCAGAGAGCCATGCTCGGCATAAAGCTACAAGATCGAGTTACGAACGCCGAGATTCGACGTCGCACCCGCGTGTGTGATGTCGGGGATATCGTGTTCAAACTCAGGTGGAGCTGGGCGGGACACATTGCTAGCGTGATGGCAGGTAGATGGCACTAGTGGCCACTTCAAGGAAAAAGATGCGTCGGACATCCTCCAGCTCGATGGGCCGACGATATTACCAAATCTGTGGGTCGCTTCTGGGTAAGATTGGCACAAGACCGAGACGAATGGCGCACACGAAGAGAGATCTATGCTCAGCATGGACATATTATAAAGGCTCAAAAATATTGTATTGTATTGTTTGTCTTCATCCTATCGAAAAAGATAACTTCATTACGATAAGGAAACCTTGTTCAAAATTATCTACATAAAGATAATATCTAATACTGGCCTTTGCGTCTAATTCAGACGATTTTAAGTGTAAATGCCCTGAACACATTGCTTTTTGTGGCTGACTAGACCTATGCAAGAGCGGCAAACTTTGCTACAAGACTGACAGGGGAAGCTCGTGTCTGAACGAACACAATTATAGCCCTTTGCAAATATGTCTTGTTTCATATCTATGCCAAGCCATAATTCCAAAGTTATTGATTCAGAAGCTTTTTTTACAGAATCATACCACTAAATCGCAAATGTTTAAGTTTGAGGACAAATATAAGGGTTTTCAGTTTTTGCTTGTAACTTCCATAAGCGTACTTACCAGATATAACGACATCAGCTTTCACCAACGACCCCCCACACACCTGCATGTAAGGCGTAAAGCTCTTCGAGTATATCCCGACATGCCACTGCAGCGAAGGGGCAAAGAGTAGCCCCAGTTTCGGAACAGGTCGGGACATAGTCCCAGGTTCAGGGCCGGAAGGTTTAGGAGTACTTGTTGCCAGTGGTGGCCGTATTGTCGTTGCGTTTTTGTCTTTGACGATGGCAGGGAGACTGTTATTGCTTTGTGTTGAGACTTTGGTGGTATTTTCAGGGTTTGCGTCAAGTTTTGAGTCACTGTCAATATTCAAAATGTCACTAGATGAAACGCGTGTAACGTCACTGATCTTATCCGAGAATGTATCTGAAAAATCCTCAGTTGAGACTTCAGTGACTATATCAGATGGTTTAGAGACTTGTATGATGTCAGGATTTGGTGTTGTATCTGTAGTTTCATCAACATAATCAAGTTCCGCATCACTGTCGCCAGATGAATCAGATTCATCATTCTCAGTTGGGTTTATCGTGGCTTCTGAATCAACAGCAGTGTCTGGATTTGAGGCTTGCATAAACGGCTTGAATGCTTCTGAAAGGTGATGAAAGTTATCATTTATGGAGGTTTTTATTCACAGACAGTCATTTTATATCCATTACATTATCGATTCTGATTCTCTGATATTAAACAGTTAAAATTACGTGTATATAGTTACTAACGCGCGACATGTATTGTTTCGGAGAGCGTAGGTCTCCATTTAAAGAAATGTATTTATTTGACAAAAATATATAAAATTAAAACTATAATATTTTAAAACTTCACTATAAATAAATATATAATAATCTAAATCTAAAAACGGCCCCCACGGCATGGTACCAAAGATGCTGGCATCATTACCCGCTGGATCGCGAGGCTGATCTGTTGAGCGAGGTAGCTGCCAGCTCTTGGGTCACCTGTGGTATCTTTGAGTCTCTTTGAAATATGTTTAAAGAGACTCAAAGAACCAGAGCCCCACGAACCCAGGGTCTCGACGGCGAAAGGGATAAAATTATAGTCAGCGCCGAGACCACTGTATTTTCCTACCTTAGTATCAAAACAAAAATAACTTTATTATTCACAGACTAATAGGTACGCTGAACATAACTTGGAGAATATTAACCTTAGCTCAAATTCAGATATTGATAACTTAAAAAATAAAAGATTTAGGGTTTATATCTTCGTAATCAACACAAATAAGTGTCCACATGTTACCAGTAGGCTTAAGTGTGATGGTATTGATGGTCCCATGTTTATTGTTCATCTTGAAAGTATGCAAGTGCGAAAGTAAGTACCTACCGCGTACAATATACGTTAAAACTGGAACCATCAGAAGCCATAGGATTCGAAGTTTTTGAACCCAAACATGAAATTCGTTGTCACTACCGACTATAGGATTTGGAAGCAGCAAAAAATATATCAAATCTTACCGTACGTAATTGGGTCAAAATTCTTTTCGTTGTCTTATTTTGTGTCCCTAAACGTGACTCAGTGGTGATTTTTGTATGAGATGATATTTTGTTTTATCTACATCCATATCATAAGTTGTCTACAAAATGTTTAGCGGCGGTAAGCAAATAGCCTACTTTAAGAAATCTGTATCTGTGGGTGTATCATAATTTTTACTTTACGATATCGGCAACCGATATCTTAATCACAATTAAATTTCGAACATTCTGTTAAAAAGAAAAAACACACTTTAACTTCGATTATCGAATTAATCGATTTGTAATTTCATTCACATTAAAATTCATATTCCATACATTCTTCTAAATCTCGAATACTGAGAATCGATTTGAGAATCGATATCGACTCAAGACCTTACCTGGTTTATGAATAAAAAAAAACTAATGTCAGTTCAGTCATTTGTTTTGTTTGAATTGTTTCAAACAAGGAGGTTGGAGGGTTGCCTATAGGTTACACACTAAAGAGGTCCGTGCTCTGTGGTTTCAAACATCCAACTTTTTTGGACTGTTGACTTGAAAGTTAAATATTATCGAGTTCGTTGTGAAATATTTATACTGAAAAATTATTTATGACGACGAAGACAGTGATGTTGAAATGTGTGAAACACCACCAGAAATCCGGGACGCCGCTACAACCGTGACCAATAATTTGCTGCCACAAAAATAAACATATTGTAGAAAACTTATTATATGCATGTAGATAAAGTTATGTATGCAACTGTTCATAATTAGAACCATCTCATTATGAACCAGTCACATAAAATACTATTAAATTGCACCAGATTTTTTAAATACACTGAGTCGAAACAGCAACTAAAAGCGTGACAGAGTGTTATGAAACAAGACAACGAAAATAATTTTGACCCAATTAATTGAATCAGGCGTTACTCTGCGGAAGTCCATTCCATATTAAAGAATGAACAATAATTATTACTTTGCTATTTCGGGTTATAGCACGTATGAGTGAATTAGTGTAACCCGCTATAATTACTTCCGCAAACAAATACTAACTTATGATTATGCCTCGCAGAGAGGCGAAACACGTGTCGACTACGAACAAATAAAACATGGAAGCCGCACGGTACGCCATACTAAATTACCTTTCAAGAGCGGTCCAGAATTTTAGTTAGTGTCAACCCCTCTTCAATGCATCACGGCAATGAATTTCAATATCAACCTATAAAAATTTAAATCCATTAAAAAATAGTTGTGATTGGTGCGTCAAAGTTTTGATTGGCTATATTCTATAAACATTTTGTCAAAGATGTTGCGCCGAAATATGCGCGGTGTTAAGAAAAACGCTATGTCTTGCCCATCTTGGCACAATTAAACAATTGTTTTTGGGGGCATTTTTGAGCTGGCGTTAGACGTCCATGTTATATACGTGTCAAGTATTATTGGTGGTGGTTTGTTATAGTTATTTACGTATTTATTTTGCGGCAAGTAGGTAATAATTGAATTATAGTGGGTTACACTAATTCAAGCGAGCCAGCAAGGCGGTGGCAACTAACAGGTTACTGCTGGTCTCCTGTTCGTTGCCGCCGCGATTTGGGCTCTACTTTTCACTTACGATCAGGTGGAGTGGAGCCACTTTGTTGTGCCAATATAAAAAAAACCTTACCTTGTCCACTTTCTTCACTGAGATTAATAACATCTTGACCATTCTCTGCATTCCTAATTCCATGATTATTATCCATTATCTGCCCAGCACCATCGTTATCACCATTTGGCATTAACCATCCAAATTTCTGGTGCCATGTATTCTGCCATGAATGAAACTGTTGAAAGGCATTTTCCTGTCCAGTCTGACTTTCAAACTTTGTACCTTGGTCTGGGTAACTTTGGTCATAAGTATGCGCGTCTGCAAGGTAACTGGTGTCATAAGTATGAGACGCAAGGTCAGGATAACTGGGCTCATAAGTATGAGTGACGTGTGGCGAATAACTGGATCCATAAGTTTGACGTGCGGGGTAGATATTTGGGGTGTGAAAAGATATTTGGGCTGGATAGTCGTAAGCGCTGGTGTAGTGATATAGTAACAGACCTGAAAAATAATTTGTAGTTTTTATTTTCAATATTAATTGAACTATATAACGACGTATTGCGAAAACACAAATCAAATTATTTATAAACTAAATATTTTGATTTGTACTTTTTATTTTTCCCCAGTAGTCACACTACTTAATACTATATAAATGGTCTTCAGACCTAAGACCGAGTGGCCGAGGGGTACAGGCATCAGCCGCGAAAGCTGAGTACGTGGGTTCGATCCCCACCTCGGACATTAGGTGATCTTGGTCGTTTTTCTTTGGTATATGACATCTAATATTTATAATTAACTTATAACCTTTGGGTAGCCAAACCTAAAAAGGACGCACATACAACGTGTTTTCTGATCCACTGAAAACCCTGAACGGGGTGATTTTGTAGGCTATACTGAACAACTTTTACTATGGGCCCAATGACGAATCTAAAAAATAAACGGTCTTTTTCATACATTTTGACCGATTGATAAAGACATTTTTTATGAAAGAGACAATTTTTCTTGGAGATTTCTGGGTTAGCTCCATAGTAAAAATTGTCCAGTAAAACCTACCAAATCACCCCGTTCAAAGTTTTCAGTGGATAGTGTAAGGTACCTACTCGTAACACTCTGTCTACTCGGGCCGACAATTTAATAGTCAAAATATACCCTGACAGACGACTAGTGGTTCAGGGTCATAATTAAGTGAAACTTTTAAAAACACAAGTTATGAATGAAGCGGCAATTACACCGCGTCGTTCGCCGCATGCAAACAATGTCAATTACCTTGCAACCTCCTACTTTTTTTTATGTGACGAAGGTAGACAACTAAGCTCTCAGATCACCTGATGGAAACCGGGAACTGAGGCCCGTGGACATAGTGATAAAAAAATCGCGTATGTGCTGCCTACCCTGAGGACTTAGATGAATTGCCTCTATGCCAGTAATTACACCGGCTATCTTACCTCCAAACCGGAGCACAGTACCTACTATTTAGACAGTGATAGCTATCCGGGCGGACCCTGCACGAGGTCCTACCACAAGCAAACTTTGATTAGGCGAATTACGAAGTAAGGCTTGTTCACGAAATGAATTAGCCATTGCTGTATAATTCTTTTATTTAAACTTCTGGGCTTAAGTAGTGTTTCTTCTTATTTTTACCATATTTGGTAATTTAGTTTCCCAATAACCTTAACTGAATTATAATACCGATACCTACTATAATAAACTGTGAATCTCGTGTCTACAATTTTTATTAACTATTTTAAGTCTAACATTGTTGAAATCGTCTCGGAAGTTTGCACCTTTTTGGGACTGAACTTTTGCATTAAGTGTTATCTGAAGTTATTTTGATATTGACGACTTTTCAGCGAATGATTTTGAATATTGGATTGTTAAACAGTCCCATGGTTGTTAGAACTACATGGTATTGTTGTGTAACAGTAGAGGCTGATTTTACGATGGCTACTTTATTTCGTGAACAAGCTTTATACTTGCCGCTTTATTATTCTAATGCAATGTTGGTATCCTATGCCTATTTTTCTTAATCGTCCGTATTAAATTACACACTGTATAATCATTGGATCCTTGACCATCACCTTAGTTATTTTATAAACCAGTCCAACATAAAACCTGATTTTCCAGCCTGTAGCAGCTAATCTGTATTATTGCCCATATTTTATAGAATTTACTAATGACAAGGAAAATAATAATACTACGGTCGTTGAATGTGCCTTTAGAATTTGTGAAATAGATAAAATGACTCGCTTAATTTGAGACTCAAATAAATCCATTTCCGACTTTTTTTGGTAGGTATGATGAATAAAGGTAAATCCAATCAAAAGTTATAGGCCGTAGCCAGAGTTCCAATCTTAGCTTGTGAAGATTTATTTAAGTGTTATATTTTAATCATACATATAAGTACTGGCCGTGTGTTGACGGCAGTAAGAATATACTTGTCACCACTCCAACATCTCCTTCGGGTGTCGTAAGAGTCGACTAAGGGATTTATGTGTCACCGACCATTCTTAACTTAATGTAAGATTGATGATGGCCAGCAGCGTCATCATAGTGGACACATTACTGCGATCGCTAATCCGCTTGCTTAGCGTGGCGATTATGGGCATTTACCTCCTAATGCGTTTATACGCATTGTTAATAGGAGAGGCCTGCGTCCAGCAGTGGACTGAGATAGGCTGATGATGTTGAATGAAAGTAAATCCAATCAAAAATTCGTAGGTCCTATCTTACAATCGGCCTATCTTACTTGGCCGTTGCGAGAGTTTGAACTTTGAATCCTAAGTAGCTCGTGAAGATTGGTACATATTGGTTCATACAATTACATATTTTAATAGTAATATATATCTTCCTCGCACGACGGATCAGTATTGCGATACAGCGAGGAAATGCCGCCAGCATCTTCGGTACAATGCCACAAGGGCCAATCTTAGATATAGGTTAGGTTAATTTATGTATTGATAAAAATGGGTTTGCGTTGTGCATATAAACTAGTAAATAAAATGAAAGGAATACAATAATATTTTCTTCGGTTACCGCGAGGATTACACATGAAATAAAACTATGAAAACGGATAAACTCGCTCCATTGTCAGTCATCCGCAGACCACGAACCCTGTAAAGTGTTCGAAACGTCGGAATGAGGTTAAAATTAGTTTTTTTTATTTTTTTAAATACATATTTATTTTCAAAACTACAGTTTATGTACATAGATTAAATCTAACTAATCTACTTAACCTAACCTATATCTAAGATTGGCCCTTGTGGCATTGTACCGAGGATGCTGGCGGCATTTCCTCGCTGTATCGCAATACTGATGCGTTGTGCGAGGTAGTCGCCAGCTCTTCGGTCTTTAGTTACATCAACCAGACGTTTCGCGATTTCAGAAAACAATTTGCGTGCGCTGGGGCTCCATGAACCTAAAGTTTCTACGCCATTACCTAAAATTAGTTAATATACGCGAGTTTATCCGTTTTCATAGTTTTATTTCAGAAATACATACAATACTTAAGAAGTTTTTGTATTGATGTAATCATAGACTGATGTTGTTTATCGAACGGTCGACAACAAAAAAAATTACATAGTTGATTGTGTTACAAAAGTTAATCATACAAACTATGTGTTATAATCTGTCCAATAAATAACCTTCGGCAGTAGTAAAAGGGGGCAAATTTAAAAGATATCGACGCTTATCACAAACATCTCATCTCAAACGCTGCATCTTTAGACAATTTCTTGTCGTAATTTGAATTCTAACAATGAAGTATTTGAATTCCTACGAACAAATAAAACATGGAAGCCGCACGCCATATTAAATTGCCTTTCAAAAATGGTCCTGAATTTTATTTGACAACTGTCACTCCCTCTTCAATGCATCACGGTAATGAATGTCAATATCAACCTATAAAAACTTAAACCGCCATTTTAAAATAGTTGTGATTGGTCCATCAAAGTTTTGATTGGCTATATCTATATTCTTTAAACATTTGTCAAAGATGTTGCGCCTAAATATAATATGCGCGGTGTTAAGAAAAGCGCTACGTCTGCCCATGTTGGCACAATTGAATAATTGCTTTTGGGGGCATTTTTGAGCTGGCGTTAGACGTCCATGTTATATATGGTCAGTGTCGCATATAGCTTATAATATGTAAATAAACATCTGTCTTATGTCATTTATAGCTCATACTATGTAAATAAATATCTGTCTTGTGTAGCTCATAACATGTAAATAAGTGTCTGTCTTAGTATGTAATTCTTAAGCCTAATACTTTAACTAGATATAAGATTGATTGTTCCCCAATTAAATTAATCCCATTCCTTTACTTTTTTGTACAATATTTGTCCATTGTGTATTTCGTGTAATTCATTTAAATAAATACTATCACACTACACGCTGTAACACCCAGAGCGCACGCGGCTTAAGATACCCGCGACTTTGGGCGCTCGCGGATTATCGCGGAGTGGGGATAACTAATATATATACACGCGATCCGCGAGGGCTCAATTCACTCACGCATTCACGCTCACTTCATCAAGCGCTAATCACGCGCTCACTAACCAACTAACACTCAACCTACTGTAATGTTGTAATTGTAAACAAGTGTTTTTATTTAAACATTTCCCTAAATAAAGTCCCTGAGCCGAGGTAGCCGCAGTAGCTGAGTCATCGAGCATCACGACAGTCTTCGTCAAGAGAACGAGATACATCCACACCCCACAACTTGGTCCTTCGAGCCGGATAGCAGCGAAGACTGAAGGTGCAGAGCAAGCCCGGTTGTCAAAACAGAAAAAAGTACGCGCTGAGCTTGAAGGCAACTCGGCTCAGGGTAGGGACCTTACCAGCTTGCTGGTCGGACCGTACGTGTTGTAGGTTTCCTCCACGTACGTGTCCTGGCAACTTTAGTTGCATTACGTCACACGGTTGACGTCATCCTTACCAGCTTGCTGGTCGGACCGTACGTGTTGTAGGTCTCCTCCACGTACGTGTCCTGGCAACTTTAGTTGCATTGCGTCACATGGTTGACGTCATCACACTGCTTTCGGACGCTTAAGGCATTGCACTTAGCCTAAGCGCGAGATTCAGTGCATCGAGGGATCCACGCTTAGGGACGTCGGCGTTGCAATCGGTAGCGTCGTCGTATAGGTGTTAGGTAGGTAAAGTCATAATTACCCCCGCGTGCGTCAAAGTGAAGAAAGAAGATGTCCGAATCGGGAAGAACTCTGCGACCGCGGAAACAGGGGCAAGGCGTCCCCACTCCCACGACCACCGGGTCGAGGGACACAACGACCACGCCGCAAACGGGCGACACCACCACTGTCTCCTATGAAACTCATCAAAAGAGCGGAGGCACCAGTGGCAATCAGAACAATAGTCGGAAAAAAGTTCGGTCGGAAGATGAAGTGTCGAATCGCGATATCAACGAAACGGTAGTGGTTAGAAGTAGGTCGGGCACCGTAGTAGGCAACGACGACGATATAGTGCAAAATAACAAGCGCGCGCCGGTAAATAATAAACCCGCGAAAAGTGACCGCGATAATAAACTTGCTGTACTCTTAGCAGAACTCGAAGTTCATAAAGCCGCCCTCGCCGTTGCTCAAAAGCAGAGTGACACTGCCAAGTTAAGGCTCCAGATTGCCGAGGCCGAGGCCCGATCTGGGAGCGGCAGTGTCATATCCGACATTAGTAAAACCGAGCAACGAGTCAGAGGTTGGGTGGAACAACAAGTTCAGTTAAAACCAGCCGTCGCGAATATCAAATTCCCGTCGCCCCGCGAGGCCGCGCCGCCGGCACCCGTTGCCGAGAAATACCGCCAAACTCAACCACAAGCGATTAATGTGCCGTATACGCAATACACTCCCGTGATACATAAACCGCCCGAATTGCCCACGTTTGACGGCAACGTTACGGAATGGATCGCGTTTCGCGCCGAATTCGAAGACACCGCGCCCATGTTTAGCTCGGTGAATAACGTCAGTAGAATTAGGCGAGCCCTTAAAGGCGAAGCGCGAACGGCCGTCAAATCAATTATGTACACGGTGCAAGACCCGTACGAAATAATAGAAGCTTTAGAAAGACAGTTCGGAGATCCTGAGGAAATAATCCTCACCGAGCTGCATAATGTCAAACGTATGCCCCGCCTGGCAGAAGATAATAGTAATATAACGACATTCGCCGCGCACGTGGCCAACGCCGTGGCCACGATAAAATCATTAAGACAAGAAAAATACTTGTGCGCGCCGGAACTTGTAAATAAAATAGTTAATAAACTAAATTTAATTGTGCGCTACGAATGGGCAAAGTATAAACAAGCAAATAGCGAAACACCGGATTTAGTCGCGATCTCCGAGTTTTTGAACGATATAAGCAAAGCCGCGAAACGCGTAAGTCATGGTAAACAAAGTAGGTCGCGAAATCACGTGAATACGGTAGCTTTCGAACAGAGCTCAAAACGAGAATCTAGACAAAATTACGCGCCACCGTCTTATCGCGATAATAGTAGCGACTCTGAATCGGAAGTACATAACGCGACACCGCGCAAAGGCTCGAGGTATCCCACGGTAGCCCAAGTGAAACCGCGGGAAATAAAAAAGAAACCCGAGTATACAAGCGGGGCTAGACCGAAACAAAGCTCGCCCAGCGTCAGCGTACCGCGCGATTCGTGTCCTATATGCAAGAATGCCAACAACCATTACGTCAGCGCATGCGCGAAGTTTATAACCGCGTCGGTCGCCGATAGGTGGGAGTTCGTAAAAAATGCACGGCTATGCGTTAGGTGTCTAGGGTTCGCGCATCGTAGACCGTACAAATGTAAATACGTAGCTTGTGGAGTAAACCAGTGCGAGGCTGGCCACCACAAATTATTGCACGGTTTAAGTTTAACCACGGCTAGCGCTCAAAGTAACAAGGCCTCACCGGGAGGCATAAATACGATACGATTAGCACAGGCGTATCTTAAAATTATTCCGGTAGAAGTATCAGGTCCGTCAGGCGTGGCGCATACGCATGCGCTATTAGACGAAGGTGCAGCGATGTCACTGATCCTGCACGAAACGGCCGTCAAGATAGCCCCCCAACAGAGGGGGGAAACGCTCGATATTCAAGGCATAGGCGGTACCGTTAGCAACACAGATTCGTATACAATTCGTTTCGGAATCAGAGGTCACTGCAGTCGTCATTTAGAAACGATAGAAGCACTGACTATTAGAAGAATAGGTGTAGGATCGCAAGAAGTGTCCAGAAAATTAGTCGAACAATGTGAACATCTAACAAATGTCATTGACGAACTATGCTACGACACCGCGGTTCCAACCATCCTAATAGGACAGGATAATTGGCATCTAATCGTAACACGGCAAATTCTAAGCGGTAAACCTCACCTACCTGTCGCGAGTCTAACGAAGTTAGGATGGGTACTCCATGGGCCACATCGTAAAGGCGACGCGGCAATAAATTTCATAGGCCACGCACGGCCTAAGACCGCGGACGATCTCGCCGTCGAGCTTATGAAAAAGCATTTCGACATAGAGGCACTAGGCATAGAAAAAAAACTACCGCGTACCGATCCCGACCAGCGCGCGTTAGATTTATTAAAATCAACATGTCGAAAAATACCGGGTGAAAATAGATATAGGGCGGGACTATTATGGCGTACCGATGATGAAACTCTCCCGGATAACAGAGCTCACGCGTTACGACGACTTTACAGTCTAGAAAGAAAACTCGATCGCGATACAGCTCTGATAGCCGAGTATACGAAGCACATGAATAATCTGCTCGAGAAAGGTTACGCGGAGAAAATGGATTCGCCACCCCCACCCGAAGGAACCCGAACATGGTACTTAGCGCATTTTCCGACGTTTCATCCGCAGCGAGGAAAAATGAGGCTAGTATGGGACGCGGCGGCTACGGCATACGGGCGATCATTAAATAGCGCGCTGGTGGCCGGACCCGATCTACTAGAATCACTCTTTGGCGTTATGGTGCGCTTCCGAGAAGGCAAAACCGCGGTCATAGCCGACGTAAAAGAAATGTTCTTGCAAATCGAAATAATGGAACAGGATCGGGATGCGTTACGTTTCGTTTGGAGGGGGGAGGACCGTTCAGCCCCACCTCAAGAATATAGAATGAAACGATTAATATTCGGTTCAGCGGCGTCACCTACAACGGCGCTATACGTCAAAAACGAAAACGCAAACGCACACAAAGACAAGTACCCGATAGCCGCGGAAAAAACCATAAAAAACACATACATGGACGACATGTTAGTAGCATTCGACATGGACGACCACGAAGTTAGGCGCGTTATAAACGAAATATACGAGTTAAACATGCTTGCGTCGTTCGAACTTCGCGGGTTCGCGTCAAACAACCCCGCAGTAATTTCTGACGTAGTAAGCTCCAAGGAAGAAACGTCAATTATCGGGGGGAGCGAAAGCGAAAGAACGTTAGGCTTAAAATGGAACCATAAACGAGATACGCTCGGATTCCACGTCAACTTTCGCAATACGCCCGAAGACGTCCTAAAGGGAGAAAAGTTACCTACAAAACGTCAAGTTACTAGCAGTGCAATGTCCATATTCGATCCGATAGGCTACGTAAGCCCAATTTCAGTGCTAGGTAAAGCACTCATGCAAGAGGTGTGGAGAACCGGTATAGATTGGGATACGACTATTCCTATCTCACTCGCACCCGCATGGCGGTCATTCGTCGATAACGTACAGCAACTAAAATATTTAGAAATACCGCGTCACGTACAGGCGTTCAATAGAGAAGCCGATATACATGTTTTTTGCGACGCGAGCGAAAAAATATACGCGGCAGCTATATATATAGTAAGTACCAGTCCAGAGGGACTACGTACTTCAGCGCTCGTAGCAGCGAAAGCACGAGTCGCACCGCTGAAAGTAATTAGCGTGCCACGAATGGAACTACAGAGCTGCGTACTCGCGACCAGGTTAGCCGAAACAATAGTCAAGGAATCGGATTACGTTATAAAGAATAGGTATTTTTGGGCCGATTCAAAAACCGCGTTAACATGGATCAGGTCAGACCCGCGTAGGTATAAAACGTTCGTAGCCCATAGAATAGCGGAAATTGAAAGCACAACCACTCCCGCCGACTGGCGATGGGTACCGAGTGCGTTAAACGTAGCCGACGACGCGACCCGAGGCGTTCCCGCGCAATTCGGAACAAATCACCGATGGTTCATCGGGCCCGAGTTTATACGTCAAGAATCAGCTAAGTGGCCGGTCGAAAAAACACTCGCCGGTACGGACGTTACCGGAGAGGAACGCGCGTTTAAAACTATATGTACGGGCGTCGCGAGTAAAAAAGATAAGTTCGATTATTTACCAGTCGTAAATAGGTTCTCTAAATTTTCAAAGTTAGTCCGAGCGACGGCTAGAGTTCTGATTGCCGCCGAGGCTTTTAAGGCCAAACCGCTATGCAAGAAAATAGAAACAGAAATGAACAAGGGGCATTTGAACTTGGCCGAAATCTTGTTAATACGACGAAGTCAACAAGAATCCTACGCTGAGGAAATCAAGTTGCTGGAGGCTGGGCGCGCACTACCAAGAAGGTCGGCATTACACAAAATTGCAGTTAAACTGGACAAGAATGGAGTTCTTATACTCGATGCTAGAATTGACAAGCAAGTCCACGTACCCGTCTTGCACGCCAAAGAAGGCTTCACGAAGCTCCTGATTCATCATTATCACGTTCTGTACAATCATGGCAACCACGCGACTGTGATCAACGAATTAAAGCAGAATTATTATATTATCGGACTGCGCGGTAGTATTCGTTACTTAACGAATAAATGCCAATGGTGTCAGACCTATAAGGGAACTACTCTCAAGGTTCCTGTAGGCGACTTACCACCAGAAAGGCTCCAGGCGAATCAACCGCCGTTTACCGCAGCAGCGGTAGACCTCTTCGGACCTATGCACATCACAATAGGTCGCCGTAGAGAGAAAAGATGGGGCGTCCTGTACACGTGTCTTACCACCAGGGCCGTCCATTTAGAGCTTGCCGCCTCTCTTTCGGCATCCTCTATGATATTATCATTAAGAAGAATGATAGCACGGCGTGGTACACCCACCGTTCTCTACTCTGACAACGCCACCAACTTCTACGGAGCAGAACGAGAAATCGCCGAAGCAAAGGTGACTCTACCCGAATCCATGAGGCCATTCTTGATCGAGAAATCCATAATGTGGAAGAAGATTCCGCCAGGCAACCCTTCCGCCGGTGGTGCTTGGGAACGTCTCGTCGGCAGCGTCAAGTCAGCTCTGAAAACAACCCTCAAAGAACGAGCGCCCCATGAGGAAGTCCTGCACACTTTGTTGCTAGAAGCCGAACACATAATTAATTCGCGACCACTCACACCAGTGAATCCCGATCTCGAAGACGAGGCCCTGACTCCGAATCACTTCCTTCTTGGACGATCAAGCGCCATGTCACCGCTGGGAGTGTTTACAGACAGCAATTTATCCCTATCTTCTTGGAAGACTGCGCAATCTCTCGCCGACCACTTTTGGAAACGCTGGCAGAAAGAATACCGGCCGAGTTTACTCCCACGATCCAGCGCACACCAGAAAAGTCAAAAGCTACACGCAGGCGACATAGTGATAATAGCGGACGGTTCAATGCCACGAGGTACATGGCCTAGAGGCGAAGTCGCACAACTCTTTCCCGGCCCTGATGGCCATGTAAGAGTAGCCATTGTACGCACCCGCGCAGGTGAAGTCCGCCGCCCAGTCTCCAGATTGATCCCTATATGCTCTCCGTTCAACGACGGTGCTGACGCACGTGGGGGAGAATTGTCGCATATAGCTTATAATATGTAAATAAACATCTGTCTTATGTCATTTATAGCTCATACTATGTAAATAAATATCTGTCTTGTGTAGCTCATAACATGTAAATAAGTGTCTGTCTTAGTATGTAATTCTTAAGCCTAATACTTTAACTAGATATAAGATTGATTGTTCCCCAATTAAATTAATCCCATTCCTTTACTTTTTTGTACAATATTTGTCCATTGTGTATTTCGTGTAATTCATTTAAATAAATACTATCACACTACACGCTGTAACACCCAGAGCGCACGCGGCTTAAGATACCCGCGACTTTGGGCGCTCGCGGATTATCGCGGAGTGGGGATAACTAATATATATACACGCGATCCGCGAGGGCTCAATTCACTCACGCATTCACGCTCACTTCATCAAGCGCTAATCACGCGCTCACTAACCAACTAACACTCAACCTACTGTAATGTTGTAATTGTAAACAAGTGTTTTTATTTAAACATTTCCCTAAATAAAGTCCCTGAGCCGAGGTAGCCGCAGTAGCTGAGTCATCGAGCATCACGACAGTCTTCGTCAAGAGAACGAGATACATCCACACCCCACAGTCAGAGTTGGGCAAAAAGTAATATGATCACTCCTTCCGATTACTTTTGTATGTGTACTTTGTAATATTTATTACAAAGTACACATACAAATGTAATTTATAAAAGTAATCATATTACTTTTTGCCCAACTCTGTATATGGTCGCAGTTGAATTCCAATTGCAAGCGCGTACTATTTTTGAATACAGCGTTGTTCATGATAAGCGTACGTTCTTATTGTTGATCGCTCATAGAAAATTTTAATACGTCGCTCTTTTTCAGTGCCAAAAGTTACACTAAATTTAGCTTCCTAACACAAAAAATATGACGTTAACTGCGACCATAATATAACATGGACGTCTAACGCCAGCTCAAAAATGCCCCCAAAACCAATTGTTCAATTTTGCCAAGATGGGCAGGACATAGCGCTTTTCTTAACACCGCGCATATTTCGGCGCAACATCTTTGACTAATGTTTATAGAATATAGCCAATCAAAACTTTGATGGATCAATCACAACTATTTTTAAATGGCGGTTTCACTTTTTGTAGTTTGATTTTGAAATTCTTTGCCGTGATGCATTAAAGAGGGGGACTTGTCAACTAAAATTCAGGACCAAGGCAATTTAGTTTGGCGTGCGGCTTCCATGTTTTATTTGTTCGTAAGACGTTTAATTTTGTTCTCCTTAACGGCCTTTAATTACGTAATTGTTTTTGCAATCTACCAGAAATCTAAATAAAACTCACCACATATCAATAAGAAGAACATCACAATAAATTACTAACTATAATTATATGTTATCACTATACACATGACCTATCTGAGTGGTTGGTATTCATTGACTGGTTTTATGCCATACTAAACTAAACATATATTATTTTCAACAGGAAAACCCCATTCTTGAGAACACTCCTCTTTTAGAATACCGCACGCGAATGTCAAAAATCCCCGAGGGTAAATAGAACCATAATAAATAAAGAGTAGGTACAACAGTTTGTGTTCCCAAGGTGCTGTCTATAGTGCATAGGTACCTACCATTCTTCAGTAGATTAAAAAAAACCGGCCAAGTGCGAGTCGGACTCGCGCGCGAAGGGTTCCGTACCATTATCAATTTATTATTAAAAAAATACAGTTAAATCAACCTACCTCAAAAACTATAGGAGATAATTTGATCGAACCAAAAATCGTTGATAGAGTTTATTAATGTGCATAACATATATTTTTTTTAGAATTTTATATCGCGTAGTTTAAAAAATAGAGGGGGGGGGACACATTTTTCAGATTTTAAGAGCTGATATCTCGAAAACGATTTGCTTAAATAAAAATAAGATTTATAAACCGTAACATCATTTTCAAAGACCTTTCTATTAATACCCCACACGCTTATATACAACTAAATTTTTTTTTCTATCCCTCAGTTACATATATGGAGGGCCCCCACCCCAATGGTTTTTTTTACAATTTAGTATCATAATCCTGTAGCGGTTTATACAACACATATCCTTACCCGTTACTGTAGCATTTATAGTTTCCGAGTAAATCGGCTGTGACAGACGGACAGACGGACACGACGAATCTATAAGGGTTCCGTTTTTGCCATTTTGGCTACGGAACCCTAAAAACAGTAAACAAATCTAAAATAGTATTTTCACTTCTCATGCTCAAAAAATGCACCTTTATGTCGTGCGTAGACGACACAAAATCGCATTTTATGGTCTAGACCATAATAGTACATTACGACACAAGTGCGAAAAACATGAAATTCGAAAAGAGTGGTGATGTTTTAAAACAGGACCGATAGGGAGTGTTTTAAATCGATCCGAGTTACGAATTTCGTTTTTGCACGTGTCTCGTACGACGTTTTTTTAGTGCAGATGGCCCTCCGAAGTTTTGAACCTGACGTAAAATAACACACTTCTCGCATTAGAGCCTAAAAAAGGCACCATCTGTACTAAAAACTTACATTATTCCGTAATCACGCACTTTTAGAACACAATCTTGGTTTTATTAAGAGTAAATAAACCATACATTTTTAGTTAAAATGATTGATATTTATTACATTGTTAGTATTAACACGTTCCCTGTGCATGCATCACATGTGATACATTTAAAGGTATTGATGATACGCGAATGTAGCATATATGATGCACGACCCTATTTAAATATAGGGATAATTTTTAATTTGCACGTACGAGCTAAGCTACGTTAACTTACCCGCACGTATCAGCTGTAAAAATGACAATTTGATATAATTTGGTATTCGTGGACTTTTAATACTGTTGCCAGGTTATGCTTGAAATTATGTGCGAGAATTTGCACGTGAGAGGTGACACTATCGATTTTAGCTGCACAGGGAACGTGTTAAGGTAAACATATATTTACCAGCGTGTTTCACGATATCTGTCAAAGACGTCAAATGCAACGGAAAGTCAGCCATGTTTACTTTTTTGGCTCCTACTGACAAATTATATAATTTGTATTGTCCGCAAAAAATCTTTCATAAGATGTAAGGTACATTCGGCTAAGATCGGATTTAATGTAAGATCGGATGACCGCAATAACTACTAAAATAGTAGTATTTTTTCCTCACTGGCAATATTATGCATGACGCCATTTCACCCCGCCCCTCTCGCTATAGTATGCAGCAACCGCTCAGCCGCATCAGTCGTGAGCTACGAACGTTTAAACAAAAAGTGTTTTTTTTTCGAGAATATTTGGAGATCCGATCTTTAACAGGAATCTATGCACCTTCTTCTCCTTACTTTATAGTTGAAATTAGATACTAGTCCGATCTGAAGCCAAGAAGGTTTTTTCGGTTGGGTGACACGAAAAAAAAATAGTGCAAGTTTGAGTGTCGATTACTCCTAAGGTATTTGGCTGAGCGGCATCAAGTAAACATATATAAAAAGCTTGATTTCTTTTTTATCACGTACATCACTCATCTGCAGGTAAAAGTTAGTCAGCCTCTGTAGCCTAGTTGGTAGTGACCCTGCCTACAAAGCTGTAGGTTCCGGGTTCGAATCCCGGCGAGGGCATTATTTGTGTATTTATTTATCAAAAATATTTGTTCCTTGGTCATGGCTGTTTATGTATTTAAGTATCTATATTTATCTATCTATTATATACATCGTCGCCTGGTACCCACATCACAAGTCTTAATTGAGCTTACCGTGGGACTAGGTCGATTTGTGTAATATGTCCCAAGATATTTATTTATATTTAAAATAAATTTACGATTTTTTATGACATCCTTTCAACTCACCAAAAAATAGTCCGATCTTACCTGTGTGTACCTTAGTTGTTGCAAAAGAATGACAGTCTGTATTATTTAGTACTCCAATATTTATGGCATGTACACTCGACCAATTGGAACCCTAGGCCACTCTAGAACCATGTCAAAATGAAAAGCCGTTTGAAATGTCTTACAATCTGATTGATAACGTTACTTTGACATGGTTCCTGAGTGGCCTAGGGTTCCAATTGGTTGACTGTACCATAGTAGACAGACGAACCGGTCTCATATGAAAGAGGAGCGGTAAAGGTCATTTGGGTCTAATGACGTTTACCAGACTGCAACTAGGAGATTGCATGTTGCATAACTTTTTTTATAATGAATGGAGGCTGGATTTGTACAGTCAAGTGCAAAAATGTATCGAAAGAATCCGCTCATAAATATGTTACGACGTTCTTATTACACAAAATTAGAGTGCACTGGGACATATTTCCCAAGACAGTTGGGAAAGTGTGTATGGGTACGCTGAAAGGGGTACGAGTGGCGCCGCCTGCTGGTTCCGTAACAACCTACTCACAATCAACAGTAAGAAAATCAAGTTTGTCTGCTTCCACAAATCTGCTGCATCCTGCCCTCCAAATGCGACACGACAAATCAAGTTACATACTTGTGAGATGGAGAACACGCCCCTGTCCTTGCGAAACAATATGTCGTACTGAAGTTATTAAATATCTGGGCCTGTACTTAGACGAAAACCTTAACTTTAAAACTCACATCAACTGCCCTCGCCAAGAGAATCCGAAAAACTATATACATCTTTAAAAATTACGGAATTCCGCGGACCTCAGTCTTTTGAAAAATATATACATCGCCCTGTGCCAATCACTTATCACTTACTGTATCTCAGTGTGGGGCAGCGCTGCTAAAACCACAATTCTAGTTGCTGAAAGGGCTCAGCGTTCGGTTCTAAAAGTACTACATAAAAAGCCATTCAGATACCCTACTAACCTCCTTATACACAGAAGCCAAGGTTCTGACAGTCCGACAGCTATACATTCATAAAATTTGCCTCTCTGTACACAAAGCAGCCAAAAAATTTGATAATTTTTCAGAGCTTCTTTCTAAACGTGTCTTCAAATTGCCTGTCCCGAGGGTAAACACCGCTTTTGGCAAGCGTTTTGGTGATGCTAGTAGCATTAAGCTTTACAACATGGCTGTTAAGCAGCAATCAGACATTTGTCGTGCCACAGTACCGGTAGCCAAAAGGTTAATATCGAACTGGTTAATTTCTCTTGATTATTATGAAACCGAGACCTTACTACTATAGTTACCCTAAGAGAGTAGTGATAGTTCTTATATTGTTTCCTCTTTGTGCAAAACAAATTAAATAAACTTGTTGTTTTTTTTTTTGATACCCTTTAATTACTTAACAATTTAACTTACAAATTGAGCAAAATGTTTAATGTTCTCCTTGCATGACAAAATCCTGAATCCTTCAGCAGGGTGCTGAGGGGATTCAGAGCTAGGCAGAACCATAAGGGACTCAGACTGTCACCCTGGAATATGCCTCACTCGATCCTTATGAAGTCCTGCGGGCCAGAGGGGTCATCTCCACCTCCTGGTTGACGAAGGACTGTGGTCCACTGCCCCATACACGCGCCGAGAAAGGATCTTAAAGCTGCATCAACTTTATACAGCTCCAAGACCCTCTTCAACCATGAATGGGGCACCGAATCATAGGCCTTCTTGTAGTCAATCCAAGCGGCGGAGAGGGCCCCTTTGTTACGCTGGACTTGCTGGCAAATGGTCATGTCGATGAGGAGGAGCTCTTTAGTACCACGGGACCTAACCCTACATCCATTTTGAGCAGAGGCCAGAACATTGTTCGCAACAATGTGCGTGTTAATTTTTGCTCTCAAAATGGATGTAAGGAGCTTGTAGAGTGTAGGCAAGCACGTGATGGGTCGGTAGTTTTTCGGTTCCGTGGTACTACCAGACTTGTAGAGCAGGAAGGTTACACCTGTTGTTAAGGAAGGAGGCAGGGAACCAAGCTCAATGGCTTGTTGGAATTGCGCTGCTAATCGCGAGTGGGAGCACCGAAACCATTTTAGCCAGAAGTTGTGCAATCCGTCTGGTCCAGGACTTTTCCAGTTCTGGGCAGGTCGGATGGCACAACTTACATCATCGGGGCTGATGACAACTGCTTCCATAGGTTCGATGCTCTCGCACTCACGTTCAACAACGTTCATCCAATCGCCCTCGATGTGTCCGACGGGCACCGACCAGATGCTACGCCAGAAATCAGTCATAGCAGTAGCATCCGGTAGATGCGCGTCGGACAAATGATGATCGGTTCCCTCCCACCTTCGGTATAACTTCCTTTGGTCACTTTGGAAGAGGCGGTTCTGTTGAAATCGATCCACACGCTCTCTGTAGCGGCGGATACGGCTTGCCCATGCATAGACTTTCTGCTTCAGAAAGTCAATGCGCTCTGTGAGGTTGGCCATGTAGTCGCAGGGCATGATGCCCGTTCCCGCGAACGCCTGGTTCACAAAGCGCATTACTCGGGGGCGGTTATTGCCCCCCCTGAAGCAGATCAGCTTTGCAATGAGGGTCCTAAACGAGTCGATACGACGCTCGATCCGCACTTGCCATGCGGGTACACCCCCGGCGGTCCTAGGTGCACGGTCAGCGTCCGGAAACTTGACTCGAGCAACACGGCACGCCGCGATGGCCCCGCAGTACATGATCGAGTGCGTATCGTCCAAATCTTTACTGGACCGTATGTACGGCTCCAGTAAAGCGTTTAGGGCTCCCATTAACGCTAGATTGCGTCTATTCATGGGCAAACGTGGTAACCGTGGCTTAGAATTGGGTGTGGAGCGATATTCCATAATCGCCTCCTCCAAAGTCCTCCTCAGATGCTCATCAGTTGCAGTACTTACACTCTGACTCGCAAAATACTCCTCATCGGCACTGGGATCAACCCGCGGCGCCCCCGGTGTCAGGTCGGGTGTCGGCACCGGATCCGGCGACGTGGCGGGCGGGTCCCGCGCCGAGGTGGAAGCTGCGCGAGTCGAGAGAGCCTGCAGGCGAAGCCGATCAAGTGTCGAGTCATCCAAACGTTTAGAACGTAGAATGACCCGCACCTGATCCGCTAGTCGTTTCTCCGATACGGCGATGGCGGGCTCAAGAGCCTGAAACAGAGGCAGAATCCTAGAACGGTACGCGGTTAGTCGGGTTCCCCCCTCTGTAGCCTCGTAGTAGGCGCGCATGCAATTTTCATTCATCGTCTGAGTCCATCGCATGCGACGCACTACACCACCGGCAGCGGGAGCCGTGGGCGGGGCAGGATGTCCCGCGGGCCCCAAGCGTGCCGGCAGCGGTGGCCGTCCTCGTCGCGCAGGTGGTCGTGGCGGCGGCGGCGGCGGCGGCCCGCTCTCGTCACTGGATCCGTCTGTGTCGGGCGCCGTAGCAAAGTCTTCGCCCGACGACGATGTGGACGGTGAGCTGGACGAGGCGGGCGGAGGTGGGGGTCGTGCGCTGGTGGTAGTCTCCGCTTTTGTACGACTTCTTGTCTGCATTAATTTACTTTTACGCGTCTAGCTTTGTTGAACATGACATGACAAATGTCAAAATGGTCATCGCGAATTTGTGACTGTTTTTGTTGTTGCGTTCATGTAATTTGAACATCTTAGTCATTATTAGGGTCACTGAGATGGTTTCATCGCGATTTTGGTGTATAAACCGCGTATAAAATAAATATTTATCAAAATTATAATGCAGACACGTCTGTCACTGTCACAGCGGTTTTTTTTTTTTTTATTATTATTATTTGTATCTCTTTTTGATCACGGGCCTATAAATCCCGGTCTTTTGATAGGCTTGCGCGGGGATACAGATCCAACACGTAGAGGCCCTTTGGAGAAATTTGATGTGTTTTACACCTGCTGCAACCCATTCACGGGCACAAAAATAGATATCCGTGAACCGGTCCCAGCAGGCATATAGAGGCTATTGGAGATTATATGGAAAAGACTAGTGGGTTATGGTGATGAAGGTTGGATGGATAAGAGATGGAACTATAGAAAAGAGGTCCGGACACCTGCCATAACAATGATTTCTCTTTGCTATCGAGGCAGGCGGTGACTTGCCGCCGACTAGATGGGCCCCCGTAAATGCCGTCATAAGAGACAGCCAGGGGCAACACCGGTGTAGGCGGCTCAGGAGTGTAGAGAGGTGTACACCGCTTTCTGCGCAGTGGCTTGACGGCCGCTGCACCAACTCGCGACTTACGCAAATTTACACTTCCACCCCTGGAGCGTATAACTCTGACGACTCCTCTCTGGACGGCCAGTTAAGGCAAGCCAGAGCTGAGAGTCCTACGGGTCCCCTTGGGGTTCCACTCCGACCGACGAAGACACGCTGGAGGCGGGGACCCTGACCAACTCTCGGGAGCACTCGGGTCCGTGGGGTCGTTACTCCCCAACAGCTCGCCACAAGCTGCCCTGCGGCCTTATTATTATTATTATTACTTTTGGCCGATACCGCACTGGTTGATTATTTTTTTCACCTAGTGCGGTACGAGTCAAATTTGTCTTGTAAAGTTTGATGTACCTTCTAGATAGAACTTATAGAAAGACACATAAATGTATACTTGACTCCTTCTAGCTCATAGGATTTCATAGTCAAATCGATCCCGCACCAGACAGAGACATGCTACTTCTTCACTTCGTACCAGAAGAAAGTACATTACAAGTCGAAATTGGCATGTACCGCATTCAACGTGTTAACCGATTCGTTGCGTGTTCCATTTTCAAAAACTTTTATCTATGGCGGCGAACAATTTTTTCATGCTACGCCAAGCGTGCCTTACGCCATAGAATATGATGACACTCCTATCGTGTCATACGCCATTCGTTAAAACATTCATGACATGCCTGGCGTGTCATCCGCACTGAAACGGTTATAAAACCGGCCAAGAGCATGTCGGGCCATGCTCAGTGTAAGATTCCGTAGATATTAAAAAACGACTGAGCCGTATTCTTCACGATTTTTTTTCATATTTTTTGGTGGCTAAAAGTTAGAGGCGGAGGGACATATTTTTTTTTCTGGAACGGTTATGTCCCTACGAATATATTGATATACTTAAGACAAAAAGTGGGTTTTATGATCCTTATTCTTTTTAAAATACCTATTTACTTAACGAATTAGGAAAATGTAATGCAAAAATACGCATTACACTAATTTACTACGCGTTCTGTATATAGCAGAAGAGCAAAGCAATATTGTTAATCCTTTTATATGGACTTTCGCAAAGTAACGCCTGATTCAATTACCTAATTACTTTACAGGATTCGTATTCTCAGTCGTCCGCAGATTAGCTCTGACTGCCAAGCCAGTTCAAGTTCAAGTAAATCTCATATAATGTAATGCAATTCTAGTTACTAATTTACTTAATCAATCAAATTTCACGATACATTCGATATTCGATATCAATTGTCAATTTCTCTTGTTTCGCAGCAATGATTTATTATTCGCACGGACATCAAGATAATTAACTAGGTACCTATACTTATACTGATAAAACAATTTTAACTAGGTACTATTTCTACATACCTACCACAGAATTAGATTTGGATAGAAGAATCAAGTTCATTCATTTGTATGGCGGCCGAGCGTGTCAGATTTTGTACTGAAGTTGTTACTTGCCTATGATTTTAAATATGCCTCAGGCCCTTGAGTATTCATATTTTTTGTGTAGTTGCAATTAATATTACTTAAGGAGGCATTATCAATGTTTTTGTTCACTTCAACTTACAAAATTTGACGCCCGAAAGCTGCAAGCTGCGATTAAATACGGACAACTCAGTAGATTTTACTGAGTTCATTTACCTACGCTAAACGTTTGCTTGATCTATGGTATATATGACATCTGAGATACCTACTATAATTTCATTTGTTAATCAATATATCCAATCAAACTAACCTAACTACATAGATTTTCAGCCTCCGTAGCCTAGTTGGTAGTGACCCTGCCTACGCAACTGGAGGTTCCGGATTCGAATCCTGGCGAGGGCATTATTTGTGTATTTATTTATCACAAATATTTGTCCCTTGGTCATGGCTGTGTACCTATGTATTTAAGTATCTATATGTATCTATCTATTATACGGGGTGGTTATATTATCTATGGTGTATATATCGTCGCCTGGTACCCACATCACAAGCCTTAATTGAGCTTAGGTACCGTGGGACTAGGTTGATTTGTGTAAGATGTCACAAAATATTTATTTATTTTATCTGTGATCTTTGGTTGGTTCATTCCGAATCCTGTAAAGTGTTCGAAACGTCGGGATGAAGTAAGATCAATTAAGGCTTGTGATGTGGGTACCAGGCGACGTTATACTATATAATAGAGATATACATATCGATATTTAAATACATAGACAGCCATGACTAAGGAACAACTATTTGTGATAAATAATAGTATTTTATGCAACAGTTGTTTAAGAGAGGTCAAAAAAGGCGAGTGGCGTAAGTAACAATTTGAGGCGAAGCCGAAAATTGTTAATAAAGACGCCACGAGTATTTTTTGACTCGGTTAAACAACGTTGCATACATTACTTTTTCTACGACTAAGGATTATCACAAAATAAAACACAGTTTGTTATATGAAAATATACTTTAATTATTTTACCTATATTTTGAGCAAAACATTTCCCGTCAGCATAACGCACAAAAAAGTTCAAAGTGTTGCAGTTATCTGGGCGAAGAATCATGTACTTTTTGCAGATATGGTAATATTTCCCTGTTATTGTAAAAGTGCGATCAATTCGGTTCTTGGTGTTCATTATATGAACCACTAGCGTTTCCTGGGCATCAATAATATTGTAATTTTTTAAATCGTGTAACTCTTGCCGGCGACAAGCCCCCATTATTCCAAAAATTACAGCCACCTGTAACAAGAAATAGGAATCTAGGTGTTAAAAATCCTTACAATGTAATTAAATACAATATTTGCATACACAGAATACCTAAATAACATAATTAACCGAATATACTAGTGCATTAATAAAACAATAAAACAACAAGTATGTAACTATAGATTTACCTTGTTGAATAGATGATTCCGATCAGGTGCTTGCTCAATGAATGTTTTTAATTCACCTGGTAAAAAAGTCTTCGCTTTTTTCGCCTTAAAACCTTCTGACTTTCTTTTCAATAAAGCCAGCAACTTGGCGTATCTAGATATGTCTGTCTGGTGGT
>JALPQI010013970.1:0-23734 GCA_025490895.1 Thaumatotibia leucotreta
TTTCTATCAGCCGGAGAGCCGCAAGCCCGACGGCTCACCCTACGCGATCCACTCACGCTGTCATTCTATCAGCTGGAGGGCCGCAGGCCCGACGGATCGCCCTGCGCGATTCACTCACGCTGTCAGTGTGTCAGCCGGAGGGCCGCAGGCCGGACGGCTCGCCTTATGCGATTCACTCACGCTGTCACTTTATCAGCTGGAGGGCCGCAGGCCCGACGGCCCGCCCTACGCAAACCACTCACGCTGTGAGTAGCCGGAGAGCCGCAGGCCCGACGGCTCGCCCTACGCGATTCACTCACGCAGTCATTCTATCAGCTGGAGGGCCGCAGGCCCGACGGCTCGCCCTACGCGAACCACTCACGCTGTCACTCTATCAACTGGAGGACCGCAGGCCCGACGGCTCTCCCCACGCGATCCACTCACGCTGTCACTCTATCAGCTGGAGGGCCGCAGGCCCGACGGCTTGCCCTACGCGAATCACTCACGCTGTCACTCTATCAGTTGGAGGGCCGCAGGCCCGACGGCCTGCCCTACGCAAACCACTCACGCTGTGAGTAGCCGGAGAGCCGCAGGCCCGATGGCTCGCCCTACGCGATTCACTCACGCAGTCACTCTATCAGCTGGAGGGCCGCAGGCCCGACGGCTCGCCCTACGCGAACCACTCACGCTGTCACTCTATCAACTGGAGGACCGCAGGCCTGACGGCTCGCCTTACGCGATCCACTCACGCTGTCAGTCTATGAGCCGGAGGGCCGCAGGCTCGACGGCTCGCCGTACGCGAATTACTCTTGCTGTCACCCTATCAGCCGTGACCCTATGAGTCTATCAGCCGGAGGGCCGCAGTAATGACATACGGTACTAAACCGTGGTCGCTTACAATGGGCCTCATAAGAAGGCTCAAAGTCAGCCAAAGGGCAATGCTAAGAGTCTCTCTGCGAGATCGGATTAGAAATGAGACCATCCGCAGCAGAACCAAAGTAACCGATATAGCTCTTCGAATCGCTAAACTGAAGTGGGCGGGGCTCGTCGCGCGTGGAACCGATGGCCGTTGGGGCGGTAAGGTCCTCGAGTGGCGGTCACGTACCGGAAGGCGCAGCATGGGTAGGCCCTCCACTAGGTGGACTCATGACCTGATGAAGGTCGCTGGATGCGGGTGGCATAGGGCCGGTCCTTGTGGCAATCTTTGGGGCCTATATTCACCAGTGAACGTCTTTCGGCTGATATGATGATGATGATGATAATTAAATCCGTATGTTTCTACCTAATACCTAAAGCAGTACTTCAAAATGTACATATCGCTAAATCTAGCGGTTGTGGCAGGCAGTACTTAACACTGGAGTATCAGATTTGAGGAGTTGGACGTTAGTATTAAATTCGCATGTTTTTACTTAATATCTAAAGAACTTCTTTAAAAGCAAGATATCGATAAAAGATAAACCTTGCGGTTATTGTAGGCAGTACTGCAGCATCAGGAGTGAGGAGTTGGAAGTCAAGATCAGGCTGTTAGTATTTGATTATGCCAAATATGCTATACTTTCATTTTCACGTGTCTAACACTCTCGGTTAAGGTAAGCAGTACGTCTGCAGCATCAGGCTTTGAGGATACAAGGATACAAATATTATAATATTGCATTGTCATGGGGACTTGATAAGAGTTCCAAATTTTATTGATTTCGGTGCAGTAGAAGTGGTCGAAAAATCGATCACAAGATTTGAAGCATCGACGACAGTTGTATGTACGCGGTGAAGTTAATTAAGTTAATACTCGTAAAAACCGTTTAAAAAGTACTTTTACTACCATAGCTTTGTTTGTAGACAACCAATGTGCAGCGCGTCAGATAAAAGGCAGATCAGTGGTGTGTGTGTGCAACACCACGTACTGCGACGATATCACGCGACAAGAGCCCGGGAGGGGTACATACGTCGCCTACACTTCCTCTGAGGTACGTACTGGGATTACGTACCCAAAAAACGTTTGATTTCCTCTTTTGGATTAAAGACTCCCGGAATATCGTAAGTAAATCTCCTTTCCAGAGTCTCAAACCAAAGGTCTGCAAGCTTTGGTTTGAATTTGGATCTTTCTGGGCTCTTGCGGATCTTTAGCGGATCCTTCATTAAATCGGACCGTTTTGGATCTTCATACGAGCCCCGATGCATATATTCTCGTCCAGTTAGACAATTTTTCGAGATTATCCCGTTCATCCGGGGGAAAAGGTTTAGAGACAAAACCTTCACTATTCAAAAGTAGTACTAAATTTAGTTTCTTTGAATATAAAATATTTGGACTTAATAAATCAGAATAAAAAAAAAACTATTTTACGAGAGGTATTTTATTATTTGTTTTGTATTTTTCTTTGAGGTGCAATAAAGAGTTATTGTATTGTATTGTATTGTATTTTTTTAAATTTCTTCCACAATTTTTAATTTTGTTAATAATCAATGAATGTAAAGAACGCCATTAATATTAAAGACGACATGGTACACCTGATGCACTGCGAATTTTGCGTCAAGCTTATAAGCGCGGAATTACGGTGGTGAACGAAAATATAATTTAGACACTGGTTTGTTAAAATCGATTTATTAAACAACAAAAGCGTACTTCAGATTGTTGTGTCTCTTGAAATGTAGTACATTAACCATGATTAACGTTCATACAATTTATCATTAGCATAATGTGATCATTTTTAAAATATTCAAAAATTTGTAAAAATTGTTTCGAACTAGACGAACTCCACTGCATCGGGGCTCGTAAATACTTCCCATTATTGCTCTATAAGCTAAAAACTTGCGGTTTCCAGAATTACTTGGAGGGAAGCCAAGAGCAAACAATAGTCTGACGGATCTTTTTGAAACTACTCTTATCTTTGTGCAGCCGACATCGTCATCATAATAGGGTGCTGGCAACACTGCTCCACTGGTCTTTTGCCAGCCAGTGGTGAATTTTTTTGGATATCTTCGTAGTTGTCAATTACGTTTACCAATAAATATTCAAAAGTTCTTGCATCTCTCATTAGATTTGTGAGATAAGGCTGCCACCGGCACCGAAGTCACGGCTTTTGAAACGCTCGGAGAAATGCCCTGACAAAAGAGGCATTTGAGGGATATTTGTGAGGACCTGAGTACACTGGCCGCTCCGATATATATATGTATTCACTGGCGGCTGAAACTACGTGCGAATTGTCAGTTAACTATGTTACGATGCATAAATCATATGTAATACGTCATACATAAATAATTACATACTATGTTTCAGGCTGGGTCACGTTTCAAGAAACAAGAAGGAGAATTTAAATCTTATTATGTATCGAGTAAGTACCCATTAGATAATATAATATAATAGAATAGTGTTTTTAATCAGTAACACTCTAACACTAAAATATATGTTTGTGTATAATGTATGTATACAAATTATCAGTAGTGAGACAAAACTAACTATAGTAAATTTATATAAACACACAATGCCGACACAATTTTGATTGTAATTCCAGATGACGACATATCTAATACGCTCACTATAGACCCGTCGAAGAAGAGTCAGACCATCGAAGGTTTCGGTGGCGCCCTCACTGACGCAGTTGGCATTCATTGGTCGAACTTCTCTTCAGAGGCGTTACAAAACTACCTCATCAAGTAAGTGGCAGTTAAAGACGTCGCGATAGTAAAAGGGTCAAACGCAAACCCATTTTCGGAGTCTTTCCAGTGGACAATCTAAAAGTTAAGGCCTATAAAGCTTGATTTTTTTTTGAAAGCCTTATCTTCATTAAGACCTACTCCTTTTTCATTGCGTTGTATGATAAGAATCATTACTACCTGTCCACAGGCTGTTAACGATCGACCACAGGAAAGAAAAAGTGCATGTTCAGCTGAACTGTAGAGAAGAGGGGTCTTTGCTGTGGTCAATAGTAAGCAACTGGTAGGAGTGTAGTCGTGATTTTTATCATACAATTCTATAGGAAAGGAGTGCTTTTAAATGTCAATAAGGGTTTAATAAGAAAATTAACTCTCATAACACTTAACTTTTAAAATGTCCACCGGAAAGACTCATAACATGATTTTAAGTTCCCAAAAGTCAAACGATTCTTTATTCAAGCAGGAATAGCAACAACCACAATAAAAAAATAAATATAATTCCGGTTCTAACCCTACACCACTGACACGACAAGAATCCGGCAAGAATTTTTTGCTTTCAGACAACTGAAAAAAAACAACCAATTTACGAACCGCATTATCGGCGTATTACGCTTTTGCACACGCGTGGCTTAGCTACGGTGTGATCCTATGGGGGAATAGCACCGATGCATCGGAGCTATTTATCCTGCAGAAGGAATGCGTCAGGATACTGTCAAATATCAGACGTCCAGCGGGCTGCCAAATGCATTTTAGAAACCTTAGTATCCTTACATTGCCTTGCATATATATCCTAGAATCGTGTAAATTTATTAAAGATCATTCTAAACTGTACACACTAGAACCGGAGATGTGCCCCGTCGCTTTGAATCCCGTCGTAATAATAATCTTATACAAGTAACATCAAAGTTAGCATTACATAAAAACGGACCTTATCCCTCGTCTATAAAGATCTATAATAATCTGCCAGACGACATAAAAAACGAACAAAATCTAAATAAATTTCTAACAGTCTCGAAACAGTATCTCGCAGAAAAAGCCTACTACACAGTTGACGAATACCTAAAGAATAAGAACTAAAATTACACAAATTATATTATAAAAAATACATCTCTCTATCTTTCTTTTCTGGCCTGTAAATGTAATGTGTAAATTTCCTTTTATTTATTTTATATTTAATAAACGAAAATTGGACAAATAACAATTATAATATTGCAATGTAATTAAGTGGTTAAAAAGTGTTATTATGTTATATATTTTGTAAATGCATGGTACCTATTATACTTATATTTGTAAGTGAATTGCAGTGCCCTTTACAGGGTTGTGTTGAAACATTATTTAGTAATAAGACCTGATGTACACACAAGCAATTAATTAAATGAAATGAAATGAAATGAATCTCGGCTAAAATAATAGTCAGTTGCGATGCGAGTTGACGATTTTTCATCAGACCTGTTCGGTAAGTGATGGATGCCCATGGGCAGAAATGGATTTCACATACAACATCATGCATGTCACACAGGGCCGGATTTAGGGGGGTGCAACCGGGGCTACAGCCCCGGGGCCTCCACAAAAGAGGGGGGCCCCCACAATAGAGATTTCGAAAAAAAAAATTCAAATTCCCACTAGTAAACACTAGTATTTTTTTTGAGTACTTAAAATAATCTACTTCGGGAACTAGATTTCAGCGAAATCATTAACGATTTTTCGGCGAAAAAAGCTCGGAAGATTCCGGTCGTTAATGCTAAAATTTAATTTCAGATAAATCTATACTTGTTTCCACAAATAATTATTTATTGAAAAACTTGACTAAAAATAATTGTCTACTTTATTTGGAAAATAATTGGGGGCCAGGGGGCCTCCACTCCTTTGTTGCCCCGAAGCATCTCAACCTCTAAATCCGGGCCTGATGTCACAGTAGGAATAATTGCAATAAAAATGATATAATTGAACTACCAGGGCAGCATAATTCACCTGCTTCTATGTCACACACGTGTTCGAGTTTGAGTCATCCCTATCAAACCTTTTTAGAGATGGTGAAAAGTAGAGTAGGTGTGATGAATAACATTGTGTGTGCCACGGGCGGTAAAATAATTTTGATGTCTCTAAGTGGAAACTTTCCCTGTAACATTGGGAATTTACTGAAAACAACTCATATCTAGTTGTTACGCACCCAGCTAGTGATCTCTAAGTTCTCCTACTACCTTGACCTACAACGCAGTAACTAGCTTTTCTCCTCTATCCTTTGGAATGTTTGGCAATGTACATTTTTTTATTTTTTTTTATACCACGTCGGTGGCAAACAAGCATACGGCCCGCCTGATGAAAAGCAGTCACCGTAGCCTATGGGCGCCTGCAACCCCAGGGTTGTCACATACGCGTTGCCGACCCAATAAGAACTTGTACACTTCTCTTTTGAAGAACCCCATACTGTAGTCCAACGGGAAAACCTCGGCAGGGAGCTCATTCCACAGACGGACCATCCGCGGGAGGGAGTTCCTCTGAAACCGCACGGTGCGCGACCATTTAGGTTGCAAGGTGTGAGGATGAGCGCCCAGTCGGTGGCGAGCGGTGCGATGATGAAAAGTGGACGTTGGCATCATGTCGAACAGTTCTTCAGAGCACAACCCATTGTACAGTACAGACGATAGAACACACATAAGGAGGCGAAGTCTCTCCTTAGACTTAAGGGTTCAATACCGCCTGTGAGTCTGGGATCGTCGACTATTCGGACAGCTCGTCTCTGAACCGAGTCAAAGTAATTAAACACCCAATGTAAATTCAAATGATTTATTTGTTGCAGTTCCTATTACGGCAAGAATGGACTGGAGTACAACATGATACGTGTGCCGATTGGCGGCTGCGACTTCTCAACCCACGACTACGCGTACAACGAGCTGCCGTGGAACGATGGGCAGCTCACCAACTACACACTGGCACCAGAGGACTTCAAATACAAGGTCACTTAAATTTTCGGGACCCTTATTCTTTTTCACAGACCTATTCAACGATACCGATAGCGGATACCCCACACAATACAATACAATACAATAACTCTTTATTGCACCTCAAAGACAATTACAAAACAAATAATAAAAGTACATTTATTACCACACTTTAGAATTACAGCAAAAAATAAACATCGCCACTTTATTACTAGGGGAGGAACTCTAAAATATTTTCTCCCCATTCCCGTGTGTTGACGGCAGTAAAGTAAGAATACATTTGTCACCATCCCGACTCTTCCCGCGGGTGTCGTAAGAGTCCACTAAGGGATTGAAGTGTCACTGACGATTATTTGATAGAAGATTGATGATGGGCAGCAGCGTCATCATAGTGGACACATTACTGCGATGCTTATCCTGCGTGGCGATTATGAGCATTTACCTCCTAATGCGATAGGAGAGGCCTATATCCAGCAGTGCATTGAGAGATTGATGATCACACTCTTCATACGCAGATCCCGATGATCCAGCACATCAAGAAAGTGGCTACAGCGGACATACATATCGTAGCCACGGTTTGGTCGCCGCCGAAGTGGATGAAAACCAACGAGCAGTTTTCAGGCCCTGGATTTATCAAGGACGAATATATGCAGACTTATGCCGATTACATCGCTAAGTATGTCTTAGGCTCACCTCCATGTTAACCGTTATGCGCCCTTGATAGGGAACAGATTCCCAAATTTTTGCCTAGGTATCAGCGACTGAATACATTTCAAAATGAGGTGGCAGAAGTGGTAAATGGTCCTAGGATTAATTGCATAAACCCGAGAAATTTGACCGGTGTTTGCTAAGCTGCAAGCTGGAGTGGCCGAGAGGTTTAGGCATTAGCCGCGAAAGCTAAGGACGTGGATTCAAATCCCACCTCCGGCATTTGAAAACTTCGGTATTTTTTCTTTGGTATATGACATCTAATATTTAAATTTATGTGTTACTACTTAAAAATACAACATAAAACAAAAATATTTAATAAAAAGAATTTGAGGTGTTCCACAAAAAAAAATAATAAGGTGAGTTAATGGATGTGACCGAGATAGCAGAAAATTCGATGCGGGCAAGGTGCTAGTTGAAACCAGAATCCTCATAACAAAAACATTACCTGACGTTTTGTTTTCTAAGTGCTGGAAGTTTGCACGAGCTGATATTGGCTTTTTGGAGTTGTCACGATAAACAGATATACCAACCGCATTGTCGTTGTAAAACTCAGAATTCTCTTCCAGATGGCTTATGGTGGTCACGCTTTTTTTGTTTATCGTGCTATGCATCACTTTTGCATTTGCTTGGGTACTTCTCAGAACGTGATGGCAACGAGGACAAACTACTTAAACGCGGGACCATCACAAGCCTGCAGAACTGGGTTTTGCATTAGCCATAAACGACTGCATTCGAGGCTTACCGCCTCTCAGTCCTCACTGCAGGCGGAAACTGATAAAGATTTTATTTTCAGGTTCTTACGCGAATATAAAAAGCACGACATAGACGTGTGGGCTGTCACCACCACCAACGAGCCTCAGAACGCTGTCCTACCATTCCTGAGGTTCCCAGATTTGGGCTGGACGCCTGGAAAAATGGTAAATCATGCCAGCAATCATGCAATAGTTCAAAGTGCTCACGATTCAACTTTACGTACGTCACCGTAATATATGTCTCCTAAACAACTAAAACTACAACATCTTAGTTACGAAACTGAGTTTATATTTAATGTGAACAGAAAAAAATACAAAATTCACGAGGCTTACCTTGACAGACGATCTTTTTTGGCGAGAAATAATCAAATGGCAACCATTCGTAACAGTTAAGCCACAGTCACCGGCACAATACGCGAGCAGGGAAGGGGTTCTACGAGGCGTACAGTAACGCCTCTTTTGAAATACAGCGGTGGTTATTATAAGTATCTGGTTGGTTCACTATTCGACTACCCACTCTACATAAGTCATAACAAATAGATAGTTGCTAAAGATACTTTAGACTGCGGATTTCTTTACGTGTGGATTTCTTTTCAACAGGGCAAGTGGATCGTAGAAAATTTGGGGCCCACTATAAAGAACTCTTCTGATCTGAAAAACGTGAAGATTTTGGCAGTAGATGATCAGAGGCCTACCATTCCATTATGGTTTAATGCGGTAAGCATAGATATACAATAATAATGGGATACACAGAACGCCGGAAAATATGGCACAACGAAAGAGCCGCATTGTAGGTACGATTTGGCGGCAGTTTGTCTCCTTGGTCTTGTTTGGGCCACAAGCACTGACAGTCAACGACGATGACAAAATGTGCCGCGGAAAACTGTAAAAACAACAATTAAAAAACCTGTAAAAAGACGAAATATATTTCTTTTGGTTAGTTTTATGTATAAGATAAAAGATTTTACGAGTATTCATGGTTTTAGATCGTTTATTTTTTTAGTATAAATGAAGGGTCGTCATGGAAATAAAATGTAAGTATTAGATATAGAGTTACAGCAAAAAGCAAGATGTCCGAGGCATGAACAGGTTAGTATATCTGGTATTAATTATAATTACTTTCGAGCGAAGTTTGACCATTTATCTGTATAACAAGTACAAGTACAAGGATTCATACCTATATTATTATTTTGGGAATTCTATGGATAAATAAAACCGGCCAAGAACATGTCGGGCCACGCTCAGTGTAGAGTTCTGTAGTTATCCAAAAACGGCTGGGCCGAATATGTTCGAAATAGTTTTATTTTAAAGTATTCTATAAGCCTACGGATCAAAAGTTAGTGGGGGACACAATTTTTTTGTTCTTTTGGAGCGATGATCTCGAAGATATTGAGTTTAGAAAAAAAGTTTTTTTCAAGACCCTTATTCTTTTTAAGAGACCTATTCAATCATACCCCACACTATAGGATTACAGTAAATAAAAAAAACATCATTACTTCACGAGTTGGGGAGGTATCCGAAAACAATTTTTTTTCTACATTTTATTGTACCACTTTGTTGGCATGATTAATATGTATACCTGTACCAAATTGCAGATTTCTAGTATTAATGGCCACTGAGCTATGCTGCGGATAGACGGACAGACGGACATGGCGAAACTTTTTTGCCATTTTGCCTACGGAACCCTAAAAATATACGTGTGCATTTTGTCATTATGTCATTAAATATGGACACTCGGGCACAGAAATCTTATAATTAGAGAGGGTAGAATGCAAATGTATTCATTTGGAGATAACCTCTACATCTACATTTTTCACAGATGGTAGCGAAGCACCGCGAAGCGTTGGACTGGATCGATGGTCTTGCCGTCCACTGGTACGTGGACAGGTTCACACCTGCCGCCATTCTCGAAGCAGCCGTCAAGAACTACCCTGACAAGTTCATTATTGCCACCGAAGCTTCCGAAGGTGACTTTTAAGGCGTCTATCACTTTATCAGCTATTGGCTCTGTGCACGACTTTAGCGCCACCTAGCGTGTGCAACTTTCTTGGATCTACCGTTTTGACATTTCATTACAGAAATATAAAAATCTAACAATAAAATATTATCTATTCGCATAATAATAGCGATAGCGTGATTTTTACAACATCCAAGGTTAAAAAAAAAATTGGTCATTCAAACCAAGTGAGTAAAGTGAGAGAGTGTTTTGTTACTGTTTACTTCGTGTTTAAATGCATTTTTACTGTAGAACAATAAAAATGCAACTAAACACGAAAGATGGACATGATTTAATCATTGATTAAACAATAATAAACATGCAATTGTTTCTATAGCGCTAGTAATTATATAATTATAATTTTCAGATTGAAATGAGTATAATTTTGAAGACATTGTTCGTATCACGCATAATATAAATTCGAATTTTACAGTGAGAGTATATCCCATATTTAGTACCTACCTACTCGTATTTGGTACTATTTGGTACCTGATATCAAAAAATTAATACCTCTCTAAAACTTGAGAAATCTTGAAAATATAGTGGCTAGCCATTCTGACCGTCAGGTTGAAAGGACCAAGTCCGATTAACTTACCAATAAAAAAATATGCCAGAAATAAGTTTTGTATCGAAGCGCTTTACAAAGAAATTGTTTTTTTTTATCACTTAAAACATGGTAAAGGCTATTATATTGATTAAAACTTTAATAAATTCACCAATTTTCCCAAAATGTCCCTGGAAATTGTATGTACTTTTCCTTTTTTGTTACCAGATTCCTATAAATTTTCGGTAACAAAAAAAGGAACGTTTCAGACAAACATTTGTAGTGCATCTTGCTCGGCATCATTGACTCTAACAGCCTTCCAATTTTTACCATAACGAAGACGTGATCTAAATGTACACAATTTATTAGAGAAATGCTTTAAGACAAGTTTATCGTTAAAATATGGTAAAGGCCCCTTCTCACTCATGAGCGAATCGCGGTACGAAGCCATGAACTCGAGGGTGGTGTCTATTTCACCGATTGCTCCATACGCGCGTTCGTGGTTTACCGGTGCGATTTGCGCACAAGTGTGGGGGCTCTTAACATATTCATTAAATGTTTATTAACATTTCTTTTCTAGCTAAAACTAATACCAGACACAATATTAAATGTTTAAAATTCCATGTTACTATTTTTTACAGGCTCTATGCCATGGCAGTTTGAGAAGGTGTCTCTCGGAGACTGGTCGCGTGCCAAGTCGTACATTCATGACATTATGGAAGTAAGGTATTGTTTAACTAACGGTACCTCAACGTCCCACAGACGATCTAGGGGGCCTACCCTCTTACTCCCTAGATCGGTGTTTCTATGCGATTTTTTTTATGCGTTTTTTTGTTCGTTACCATCACCACTTTATTTTCCGTTTTATAAAAGCAAACGACTATTATTCCAGAATAGCAGACAAACATGCGTCTGCTACAAGATAACCGAAAATGACTCCACTATTTATACGCAGTTCGTCAATAATTTGGGAATGGTAATGACTTGATTTGTGCGATGGAATAATCGCATAGAACTACCCAGATACATATGGTCCCTTCACAACATGATCGTCGATCATCGTCTCTAGGTATCTAAGCCAGTTATTGTGTAATTGTTTAACTACTTATATATTATAGGACACAGTAGGTGATAAGTCCTCTTTGAATTTGAAACAGAATACCATCAAAAATTGCCGATTTTGTTCGATAGACTTTAGCGCTGGACGTCATTCATTACCCTATTTATTTTAGCCTCGCATGTCGATACGTCAAAGAATTCAATATTATTAGAAAATTATTATTACGTGACTTTACGAGACGAGAGTAGATTACTATAATATATTATATAAAGCAGGTGCCCGTAACTTCGTCTGCACACATACAAAGGCGATTTTCGCGATAAATAATATCTTGACCTTTTTCGGGTGTCAAACTATCTCCATAGGTACAAAATTTCAACAAAATCAGTCCAGCGGTTTTAACGTGAAGAGGTAACAGACAGATCTTTCGCATATTAATAGATTCCGTCTTTGCCTGAATTCCGAACTTAAAAGAAACCATTTAATCACAGGATCTCAACTACAACCTGGTCGGCTGGATTGATTGGAACCTGTGTCTGAACAAAGAAGGCGGCCCCAACTGGGTCAAGAACTTCGTGGACTCCCCAATCATCGTATTCCCGGAAGACGATGAATTCGTCAAGCAACCCATGTTCTACGCCATGGGGCACTTCTCCAAGTGGATCCCTCGAGGGTCTGTCAGGCTGAATGTCAAAGAAGAGAAGGGGTTGTTGGAGAAGTCAGTTGATAATGTGGCGTTCCTCACTCCTCGGAACACTATTGTTATCGTTCTTCATAACACGTAAGTTTTTTTTGCATGCAGGATATGGAGAATTGGAGATACATCCTTAAATAGAGCTTTTAGACTACAGTCGACGTTAAAGACATTATTACGGTTTGGGTGCCAAAAATATACTTACACAAACGTAATCTCGAGGCAATTAAGTCGTGTAAATATATTTTTGCCACCTAAATAAGCCGTAATGAATCGACGTCTACTGTTCACTCAACCATTTGAAACCCGAGGCCTCTCATAAACAATGTCACAGTGACGCTACAGTTAGCCTACCGCGAACTCCGAAGTTCGCAAATTTCGGGGATTTGTCTCTGTCACTCCAACGAAGGCGTCATTTGAGTAACAGAGAATAATCTCCGAAATTTACGAATTTTGATTTTCGCGGTACCTAGTAGGCCAGATCCAATTGTAAGAAGCTTCTTAAGTACTACTTGTTATTTTTACATTATTCTAGAGTGCCTGGATCCCGTGATCAGATTTTTTTTATTTTGCAATTTTAAGAACTGCTTATCACCAAAGTATTGGTCTCACTGGTTATCGAGCATGGCGGGTCCTTACGTTAGCGTTAGGTAAACTGTGACATATAAATCAATTAATTAATGGGGCGTAAATATTACCGCTTCCCTCATCAACCTGATGAAACTGGTCTACAGGATGAGTCGATAAGTTTTTTTTTCCTGTTTCTTCACAGTGCAAGCGCACACAAGGTGCGTATACAACTGGGTGCAAACCACACTGTGATCGAATTGGAGAAGGCTTCAGTCACCACCATGGAGTTCCCGGCTCCTGTCAGCGCCAAGAAATAAAGAACGATAAAAGTGATTTTATTTATTTCAAAAAACACAAGAAAAAAGTATTAACACAATAAACATAGATTATAAATAAAAAAATTGCTCCAGGTTCTGCTGGGGAGGTAGAGTGCCTAGAAGGCTGGCCGCATTGCCGCGCTGGACTGCTATGCTAAGTCTTTGCGCGAAATACTGGCCAGCCCTCTGGTCACCCGACGCCTCTATAAGGCGCTTGGAAATGTCCTTATAGAGGCGACGCGCACTTGGCCCCCACGGCCCCAGTGTTTCAACCCCAAACGCCGCAAAGATGTAGCTGCTACCGAGGGCAGCATATTTACGACGCTTGAGGTCTTCTGCTAAAGATACAATAAAAGGAATAAAACCATACAGTTACTCTGACAAAAGACAGTTATCAGCAACCAAAGACCAAAAAAATACCAAAATCCAGATTATCAGTGTTTTGTGCCAGTTAAATACATTAAATAACTGAAAGTGTAAATCGTTGTTTAATTTTTGGGAATTTATGAAGGTTTTTAAATATAATGCCATATTTACCAAATATTTACGAATCGAAAACAGACATCATAAGGGCTTGGCCAAAAAGGTAAAACTTCAAACTGTATAAGTACTGTGTTTCAATGTAAAGTAGTCGTGCAATGACATTTTAATAGTTTTAATGGTTGGAAATTAAAAATTGCCAAAGTTAAGTTTGTATTGGTAATTCTATAAATCATTATGAAGTCACACCTCTAATTCCCCCAGTCTAAAAAATGTTTATTAACCAAGAAATATTTAACCAAGTACATAATGCAAATTATCGACGTTTATGTGACGTTTATACTATCTATGGCAGCGACGTTAAATAAATGCTCAAAGTTAGAAAAAACCATAAAGTTAGAATCCGCGCTAGCGCTTAATAGAGAAAGGAAGCGTCTGAAAGGGAAGCCACCAGTCATATGACTATTACACGAGTGCAAAAGAGATAGAAAACAATCCCAAAAGCGTACCCACTTTCGAAGTGACATATCAGCCGTATCAGCCTTCTCGACGGAGACTGTTATTTAAAAGTGATTTTATATTTAATTCTAGTAAGAATTAAATTTACACAAACAATTAAACCGATATGGTATCGTGTAGTGTAAAGGATTGCCCTGTTACCCACAGAAGAAATTACGACAAACACTAGTTTCACGGGTAAATATGATTTGCCGGTTGATTGTTTTCAAACGATATTTTGTCGATTTAGTAGCATAAATCGTGTAAGTTATCACTTTCTAGCATTAATTATTAGATATCCTATTACTGTGCGCTAATAATTTATCACAATAGTTAATATTAAAGGATATTTTGTGTAAAAATATAAATTGTCAAGCTACGCTAGAGCTTGACTAAATGTTGAACTACCAATATCGATATTCGTTCGATAAACATACCTAATCAGTCTATTACATTACAATGCCGTCTTAGTCCCAGATTTTAAATACGAATGTGTATTTAACAAACTTGAAAGACCTTACTATGTTTTATGAGATTTTTTTGATAATATACGATTTTTATTATTTCTGTTAAATTTAAGGGATACGCCAGATAATAAGTTCACACACTTTCGCAATTTGAAATTCGACACCCTCAATTCACATTATATTATAAAACTTATAGCAAAAAAACGAAGATAAAAAATACTATGTTGTCGATAAAACAGTCAAACATCGATAGATAATTGCTCTGTTGTAATAGGCAACCCTATTCCTGACCACACATAGACAAATTTACGCACACACTTGCGTTTCGTTTTTGGTTACGCTTTTAATCGTTGTCAATCATTCTTTGTCATCTTAGTTCTGTGGAAAAAACTGTGTGAACGTGTAAGTTAAGTCCCGAAATATTACCACACTAAAACTTGGGTTCCTATCATTTTTAGAAGTACTAAAAGAATCGCGTTGCGTAAGCGACATTCTCGTAGTATGCTCCTTGTGTAGTGTGAGTGAGATAACACATGCTAGGGGGCATGTGAGGACATTTTCTCCTTTTGGAACACCCAATTAGCGTGATATTAATTTTAAAAAATCGGCCAAGAGCACTGTACCTAAGTATTACAGCAAAATAAAATAAAAAATCCCCGAGTCACTACTAAGCTCTAAGGTAGTCGAAAAAAAATTTTGCCGGTTGATTTAAACACTAAAATTTTAAAACAATTTAACAACCTTTTTATTTTTTTTTAACTAGATGTTTAACTCAGGAAAATTCCAATACATAATTACATAATTATACTCTGATATGAAATTATTCCATTTATCTTGTAGGTAAAATATTTAAAACTCTGTTTGAAATTAGCCCGTTTGCAGTAGGTATTTTCTATGAAAATTTACACCCGTATTATTTGACCAAGAGTGTAGAAAATGTACTTAAATATTTAACAGCCAACTTTACGTAAACTACGATTCCCAAAAAAGTACCCAGCAAAACGCGCCCACTAGTTTGATCCGTGTGATGATTTTTCACATCAAATATTCGGTAAAAAAAATTGTTTTCGCAAACACAGCGATCAGTGTCTTTACACAGCTGTTATAACATGAGTAATAAGATAATAGACGAAATAGTATACGGGACACATGTTACTGGGATCCAGCCTGTATCGGCAGTGCGGACCCGGCATTCGGGTTGTTGACACGTCAAAATGGCCGCCGAGAAAATCTGCGCGTTTATCTGCGCGCTAGCGGCTTTGGGAACAGTTGCTGCTGGTGAGACTTTAGCGAATTGTTTTACTTTATTTTCAGCACACTTTCTACGCGCGCTATTGCTTGCATGCGTCGCGGCAGTTATAGAAAAGTAATGATCCCTAGGGAGTTATAGAACTACTCGTAGTAGTACGTTATTGAATTGGTAATATTTTGTACCTAGGGCTTGTCCATTAATCACGTCATACTGCATAGGGGGAGGGGGGGGGGGTCAAGAAAAAATCACCAATTATTACCATAGGGGAGGGGGGGTCATCGGACAAATCACGTGTAATTTTTTGTTACTCTCTGCTGAACAGCATACTTCTTTTAAAACATAACAAGATGTCAAATCCTGAACTGAGTTTTAAAATTTCACAGACATTTACCTCGTAGTTTGCAAAAAAGTTTTTTCCTATCACGTGTGTTTAGTAAAGTACGTAAATTGAAGTGTTATTAAAAGGACTACTTAAGTTTGCAAAAAATTACACGTCATATTGGCTAGGGGGGGGGGGTCCAGAAAATATCACTAAGTATCACCATGGGGGATGGGGGGGTCTAAAATTGGCCAAAATCGTATGACGTGATTAATGGACAAGCCCCTACCTACAACGTCGGGCTTTCGAGCAAAAAAACTAAGAACAAACTTTAGTTAGTTTCCGTACTAGATGCACAATGTACTATTAGTACTATTACCTACATTGAAGCTGTCTTAGGACTCTTAGGACATAAAATATTATGCAGGTTGTCATATAAGTATGTATTAGCCGAAACAAAAATTGTACCTATCTTATTCTTGAATGAACCATGCACTTTTGCAGTTATCTTGGGGTCATTCCAGGTGAATTCAAAAAATCGAGTGTGCTGCATGATTTTTGATTTGAATGAAAGCAATTGAGGATATATCGACGGTAGAAAGGCTAATTGGCTTAAGCGACACTTTGGGCGATATTGAGTTATTTATATCATCGGAATCGGCAGATTTTTCTCTATCGATTGAGCTCGGTTTCATAGCGATCAGACGATTTTGATGGCGGTTAACACTTTTGAAATTTGGTACAGCGTTAAAAAAATCAAGGCATGAAGCAAGACAAAAAATTGCATTTTTGAATGAAACGTGACTTGACCCACAAACATGTTTGGTTGGTTCCCGCTTAAGCGGTTTTTACTTTCCCAACTTTGCCATTCGTTTTGATTTGAACCTTTTGGCTTTACTCCATCACACACGAGCATAGTCGTTTAAGTCAATTGAACTTCAACAAAAAAGTGCCACCATAGGCGTTTAAAGCATTTAGCCTCCATTTAAAATAAAAGAAGCATGTCGCTTGAACCATTTAGCTCTTCCCAATTTTTTAGGGCATGGGTCGCTTCAACCAAATACGTAAAACCCTAAACCATAAAATGTATGTTACTTAAGCATTTTGAACCTCTTTTTATAGATGAGAATGTCGGTTGAAATAGAATATTTGTTTAACCTGTGTCATTTAAATCCTTATAATAAAATCATAATGCATCATATCAGTGTAGCTTAAATCATCAAAAATTTCTATGAGAAACTTTTGACTCGGCGGTACAATCACACTCTTGCCGCCGTCAGTGCTTTTTGAGCCGTTCGCCTATAACTACCGCCGCCCCCCGCGCGGGCGCGTCAATCATTTGTAGTCTGTGCCGGTAGGCGCATGTGCCGTAGTGATTTGTGTGTGATACTGAAATCGTGTATTTCACATTATGAAATAATTTAGTTATTTTCATTGTTATTTCTTAATTATTTAATAATAATTAAAGTTTAAGTCTCAATACTTACTTACGTATTTCTAACGCTTATATTGTAAAAAAAAACTGACTACAGATATAATAAAAATTAAAATTAAAAAATATAACGTAACTATCAAGCGTAGTAATAAATTAATTAAAGATGTTAGGCAAAAAGAGCATTTTTTTCCAATAAAAGCGACAGAAAGGTTATTGCGGATGAAACGCTGTAATCAATATCCGCAATTTTTCTAAGACTGACAGTTATTTGGCGGACCAAATAACTATCTAATTATGTCCACCATTCGGAAATATGTTGAGCCGTCTGCTAATAACTATTACGGTAAGAGAACGCGCAGTTACCTTATACCTCGAATTTTTAACAATGTTTTCCTTGAAAACTGTTGCAATAATAGTATAGTAGTAAAGTAGTTTTTAAAAACAAAGTAAACAAGTTCCTATTAGATACTCTCACATAGTTATTTTAATTTTAGATTTAAGTGCTAGAGTAGAAAAAGTTAGCTGTTAGTTTTATATTGCTGATGGTGCATGCTATTAAGTAATTATAAGTATTAATAAGAGTGCTTAACCTGGCCGTTAAACTTTGGTTTGGCGAAATTGTAGTAGTAAGCATCTTTGTATTGTTATTGTAAATAAATAAAAAAAATGTTATTAGAAGCAAAAATTTTTCTTTATACAAAAGCAATAAAAATAGAGAAAAACGATTTTCATTAATTTTGTTTTCTTTAGACCTGCAGAGTAATTATACCTTTGTCTCTAAATATCCGAGCTTCAACCACCATGTTTAATCATATTCATATAATTCCTGAGATTTAAACAATCCGTTTTTCAATGAGTATGTGTCATTAAGTCAATTAGAATCGCCACTTATTTCCATTAAAGAATCGCTTAAACTGTTTAGCCTTACCCCGTTGTATAGTAAAAATAGCGCTTAGCTCATTTAGCCTTCTTTTTAAAAAAGTGCACTTGTACACTACAGCCATTTGACTTGCCTCCGGCGGCAGACGCTGTTGGTATTTGATCCAATTAGCCTTTCTCTCATTTTTAGCAGATTTGTCTTAAGCGACCTTTATTTCGAGACATAATAAACTAATTTTATCAAGGTAGGAACCAAAGTACGCGCCTTTATATCTTGAATATTTGATGGCAGTTGCGTTACAATATACCTGTTACTTTTTTGTAGCGATTTTTTTTTCAAAAAAATCTATATATATAAACGGCAATGTCCTGACTGACTGACTGACTTAAATCAACGCACAGCCCAAACCGCTGGTCCTAGAGAGTTCAAACTTGGCATGTACATTCTTTATAATGTTTAGAGGCGCACTAAGAACGGATTTTTGAAAATTCATCCCGTAAAGGGGTTAAATGGGGGGTTAAAGTTTGTATGGGGAAATAAGATTAGTTGGGCTATTTTATTCGAAACTTCACAGGAATGTTTTTAATAATAAATAAGTAGACACATGTTTCAGGTTTTTTGAAAATTCATCCCTTAAAGGGGTTAAATGAAGGGTTAAAGTTTGTATGGGGAAATAAGATTAGTTGGGCTATTTTATTCGAAACTTCACATGAATGTTTTTAACAATAAATAAGTAAACACGTATTTCAGGTTTTTTGAAAATTCATCCTTTAAAGGGGTTAAATGGAGGGTTAAAGTTTGTATGGGGAAATAAGATTGGTTGGGCTATTTTATTCGAAACTTCACATGAATGTTTTTAACAATAAATAAGTAAACACGTATTTCAGGTTTTTTGAAAATTCATTCCCTATGGGGGTTAAATGGAGGGTTAAAGTTTGTATGGGGAAATAAGATTAGTTGGGCTATTTTATTCGAAACCTCACGTGAATGTTTTTAACAATAAATACGTAAACACGTGTTTCAGGTTTTTTGAAAATTCATTCCCTATGGGGGTTAAATGGAAGGTTAAAGTTTGTAAGAAGGAACCAGATTCGTTGGGCTATTTAATTCAAAACTTCATAGAAGTGTTCTTACCAATGAAGATGTAGGTACTTATCTATATACCATTTTATATACGAGTAACTGTAATTCAGCTTTCTATTTCGTGTAGTTTATTTGCAATTAAGTATTTAATTATGTCATACTAATATGCTGTTCAATGAAACAGACTTCAAACAGAATGTAATAAGGTAAGATTCTACTTAGGTTTAGGGAAGGTTAGAACTGCGACCCCACACAGAAACGAACGGCTATCAAAGTAGGTTTTGGGTTAGATTAGAAATGCGACTCCGCACAGAAACGAACGACTATCAAAGGAGGTTCAGGTTAGGTTTGAACAGTAACCCCACACAGCAACGAACGGCTTTGAAAGTAGGTTTATGTTAGGTTTGAACTCCAACCCCACACAGAAACTAACGGCTATTAAAGTAGGTTTAGGTTAGGTTAGAACTGCGACCCCACACATAAGCAAACGGCTATCAAAGTAGTTTAAGGTTAGGTTAAAACTGCAACCATTGCGATTCCACGCAGAAATGAACGGTTATTCAAATAGGTTTAGGTTAGGTTAGAACTGTGACCCCACAGATAAGCAAGCAGCTATCAAAGTAGGTTCAGGTTAAGTTAGAACTGCGACCCCACACATAAGCAAATGGCTATCAAAGGAGGTTTAGGTTAAGTAAGAACTGCGACCAGTGCGACCCCACACAGAAACGAACGGCTATTAAAATAGGTTTATGTTAAGGTAAAACTGTGCCCCACACATAAGCGAACAGCTATCAAAGAAGGTTTAGCTAACCTAAACCTTCTTTGATTTAGTTTAGGTTAGAACTGCGACCCCACACAAAAGAAAACGGCTATCAAAGTAGGTTAGGTTAGAACTGCGACCCCACACATAAGCAAACGGCTATCAAAGTAGGTTTAGTTTAGGTTAGAACTGCGACCCCACACAAAAGCAAACGGCTATCAAAGTAGGTTTAGGTTTGGTTAGAACTGCGACCAGTGCGACCCCACATAGAAACGAACGGCTATTAAAATATGTTTAAGTTAGGTTACAAATGTGACCCCACACATAAGCGAACAGCTATCAAAGTAGGTTCAGGGTTAGTTTAGAACTGCGGAATAAATATGACTAAATTTAAACCAAACTAAAATAAGAACCCGTAAAGGAAAACCTCAAGCACCATTCAAAATTCCCTGATTAAAATTTACTGAAAACTATTCTTCGACAGAATGACTTGTCGATGAAATGAAAAAACTTGAACCGTTGTCTTTGAAACATTCGATTAAATGATTGTCGACAAGTCAAGGCGAAACCCAAAAAAAAAAATATCACAAATATTTAACTTATTTCGGCCTTATCTCCTGAGAAAAAAAAACAAAATAGGATTCATTATTTGCAGGAAACCGTGTAACATGCATAATATATAACTACATACAATCGAAATGGTAACCTTCTTCTTTTTTGAACTCGGTTGATAACATTTTTTTTGCATAGAAGTCTAAAATCTACGCGTGCGAAGCCGCGGGCAAAAGCTAGTAAAACTTTAAACGGCTCTTCTGTAAAGTTCATAAAATGTCGGTTGAGTCAATTAGCCTTTCTATCGTCGATATTATACTTCATGGTGGCAAAAGTGCTGATTTGCTGAACCACCACCAGTTTTCTTTTTTATCTTTTAATTTCCATGTTGTGCCCATTCAAAGTTAAGAGTGGGGTCAAAATACCTGATTGTGTAAAATCAGACATAATTTTTTTTTTATGTAAAGAAATAACTATCAGTAGTTCAGCACTTCTGCCACCATGAAATATGTTCTAAGACCATGAAGTATATACGCATTTTTTTTTCATTCAAATAGATTTCGAATACATGGTCCAGTGTGTGCGTGTGGACTGAGGGACCACTTATATTTTAATGGTGGTTGGTATGATGGTGTTTGGTGAAAATTTAGTAGTAGTAGAGTATTATTTTGTAGAAAAATCCTGGAATTTGTAAGGAATTCACTAAAAAGTTATACAGCCAAACGTGTGGTCCCTCAGTTCACACACTGAACCTTACACTTCTGGGCAAGTGTTTAATATGTTGGCTTATTTTAATGTTACGAATTTAGTAAAAACATATTTACACGCATTCGTAATGACCGAAACGTAATTTGGCAATGATTATACACTAAAAAGTCTTCATTTTTTGGTCGCTGAGGGACCACATATATTAACTAATAAATCGGTACATTCGTACAAAAAATAAATACATTTTTCTTTGCAAACTTTAGTAAAAAACGCAAGGAAGATTGTAAAAGTTAAAGGAAAGCACAACTACTTATTAATCAATTTCGCAAATATATTTGTTTGTGGTCTCTCAGTTCACACACTATGAGTTAATAAAATAATCAAAATCTCCTAAAATATAAACATTATTAAAAGGTTTGTCGTACTGAGGTTTAGTTAAAAAGCTTGACTACATAAATATATATTTTAACGTGGATTCATGGCGTACAATATAAAATAAATTGATTTTTAACATTTCCTTAGCAAAGCGTTCATTAGGGTGACCATACAATGAAAAGCGTTTACTTACGTGACATGCCTCATTTTTAAATTTGCTTACTAATATCAAACGGACCAAGGAGAAACTGCATACAGCCAACTACATTTTAGATTCTGTAAGCAACATTACAAAATTAAAAACAAACTAGGTTTATGGTATCACGTTTGGTGCGGTAAAACATGTAGCTCGAATATACTTGTCCTGCGTATAATACGCAAACACTAAAAAAAATAAAAAGGCGGCAAATTAACTTGTGTTTGGTTTGTAATTGCTGTATTTGCAAATTAGCATTGTGTTAAATTAGCATTTAAGCATTTAAGGAAAATTAACCCACTTGCGCACCCGAACTTGAAATATTAGTAAGCCATCCCTCTGTTACCTCTTCACGCTTAAACCGCAAAACAAATTTAGATGAAATTTAATAAGGTCATAGGCATATAAATATTGTTTCTAAAGATTTAACGCAAAGGAAGTCGCGGGTAAAAGCTAGTAATTTAAGTAGGACTATTTGTCATGTAGGAAGTTATTTTTAAAATGAGCAATGAGGTTAATGAATCGTTATTTGTTAAATAGTTGTTTCAGAAAAGTTGTTTAGCAAATGATGGTAAACCTGACAAACCATACATCATCATCTGCCTATGATAGTCCACTGCTGGACGTACACCGTAGGCCTCTCCTATTAACTATGCGTATATACGCATTAGGAGATAAATGCCCATAATCGCCACGCTGGGCAAGCGGATTGACGAACGCAGTAATGTGTCCACTATGATGACACCGCTGCCCGTCATCATTCTTTTATCAAATAATGATCAGTGACACTTCAATCCCTTAGTCGACTTTTACGACACTCGCAGGAGGAGACAAATGTATTCTTACTGCCGTCACCACACGGCCATACTATTAAAATATAATGCTGCTTAATGGAGGTACTTACCAGATCAACAATCCGGAAAATAGGAGTATAAATAACAAATCCATTGAAAAACAATGCTAATTTGCAAATACAGCAATAACAAACCAAACACATCAATTCAAGTTAATTTGCCGCCTTTTTGTTTTTTATAATACGCAGGACAAGCATATTCGAGCTACATGTTTTACCTCACCAAACGTGATACCATAAACCTAGTTTGTTTTTAATTTCATTATTTTGCATAAAGAATCTAAAACGTAGTTGGCTGTATGCGGTTTTTCCTTGGTCCATTTGATATTAGTAAGCAAATTTAAAAAGTTGAATTTAAAAATGAGGCACGTCATGTTAGTAAACGCTTAATTGTGTGGTCACTCTAATCAACGCTTTGCTAAGGATATGTTAAAAAGCAATTTATTTTATATTGTACGCCATCAATCCACGTTAAAATATATATTTATGTAGTCAAGCTTTTTAACTAAACCTCAGTACGACAAACCTTTTAATAATGTTTATATTTTAGGAGATTTTGATTATTTTATTAACTTATAGTGTGTGAACTGAGGGACCACAAACAAATATAAATTTGGCGAAATTAATTAATAGTTGTGCTTTCCTTTAACTTTTACAATC
>JALPQI010013971.1:0-25260 GCA_025490895.1 Thaumatotibia leucotreta
TCGTCGGTGTCATTAGACGTGAGGTCGTGATCCAGATACATATTACCCAAAATTTAACAGGAAATCCCAGTTCAAAATTTTTGAATATATTCGGTTTACACAGGTGTCATCGGACATGAGCCGATTAATATTACCCAAAATTTTCAACAGGAAATCTTAATCCAAAAATGACATGGATATATTCGCTTTGCACATTAGTTGGACGTTGGTGTCATCGGTAGACGTCGGTGTCATTGGACATGAGACGATTAACCAAGATGTTACTCAAAATTTTGAACAGGGAATCTCAATCCAAAAGCTTTAGATATATTAGCTTCGCACATAGGTCGTCGGTGTCACTGGCCGGTGTGACGTTGGTCGGTGTCATCGGTCGGTATGCCGGTGTCACCGGTAGCGGTCGTACGGTAGGTTACTGCGAGGGGTAGGTGGAGGCGTTGGGCGCAGGCACGGCGCAGGGCTGGTAGAGCAGCGGCGGCGCGGGACCCGGCCCGCCCGCGCCGCCGCTCCAGCCGCCGCCGCCCATGCTCATGCGGTAGCCGGCTGCAATTACACATTCACATCATGTTTCTTAGTCTAAGGGGTCATTCAATTATTACGTAAGCAGTGTTGGAGGGTGGGGGATCTCTGCTTTACTTACTTTTGCTGACAAATGGGAGGGGCGAGTCAAGATGGTAATTATGTCAGCAGCAGCAAAGAAAACAAACTGAAATTTAGACAAAAAAATTGCGCACGGTGATTCCTCTTATCGGGCGACTCTTCTCCTACATAAACTTGTACATTATTTTGTGGGAATCCCCGAAAAGTAAAAAAGGTCGTTCTAAATGTTCGTCGGGATCTTTAACATTTTCGAGGATTCCAACAAATAATCAATAAATTTAGGAAAGGGAATAACCGCTTAATCAAGGGAATCACCGTACGCTATTTTCTAATCTACATTTCTTCAATCAATCTTTAGTTTCGTGACGGCACTATTGACGATATAAGTTGCGAGTTAATGTTTGTTTTACCGTTGATTGTTCACCAAAGTTCGATTTTAAAAGAAGTCTCACACAACTACAAAAGTGCAAAAAGTACAGAAATTAATTAACAAAGTGTGGCCTAATTATAATTTATAATCAAGGGAATCACCGTACGCTATTTTCTAATCTACATTTCTTCAATCAATCTTTAGTTTCGTGACGGCACTATTGACGATATAAGTTGCGAGTTAATGTTTGTTTTACCGTTGATTGTTCACCAAAGTTCGATTTTAAAAGAAGTCTCACACAACTACAAAAGTGCAAAAAGTACAGAAATTAATTAACAAAGTGTGGCCTAATTATAATTTATAATTACGTCACATTTAATTAAATAGAATCCTGAGTTCAGGCATCGTGGACTGAAAAGACTGTTAATTGGAATTAATATACGTAATAAAAATAATAATATGACGACTAAAGTCTGACTAAATAAATATAATTGCGTTTAAGTTCTTTCTTAAGCCTATTTTCTTATTTCTCAAATGATTACTGCTTTTATGAATGAATAAAAAAACCAGAAGAAAAATGTTTACGTAAGCACGGGAGAGGGGTAAGAGCTTTGCTTATTTTTGCTGACAAGGGGGAGGAGGGGGTAAATAATTGTAAAAAAATCTGCTTACGTAATAATTGAATAACCCCTAATCCCCTTATTCATAAACTTCTCCTAACTTAAAAAAACACTTAGTATTGTTTGCCGTGGGGTGACGGCAGCAAGAATACATTTTTCGCGACCCCATCCTTTCCTGCGGGTGTCGTAAGAGTCGACTAAAAGATTTAAGTGTCACTGACCATTCTTTGATCGACGATTGATGATGAGCAACGTAATCATAGTGAACATATTACTGCAATCGCCAATCCGCTTGTGTGAACATTTACCTCCTCCTACACGCATAGTTATTAGGAGAGGCTTACGTTCAGCAATAAACTGATATATAAACTCATGATGATTATTAATTATACTGTGCCCCTATGACGTGTATGCCAGTGAAGGGGTAAAAAGGGGGAAATAGGTTACCTGCTGCCGCGGCCTGCGGGTTGCTGTAGGCAGTAGCGTATTGCTGATAGTAGCCGGGAGCCATGTAGCCTTGTATCGCCGGGTAGCCCTGGAAACATCATGTTATACATCAGTGTCATTCAAGTTTCACGGTTATGTTTAACGACTAACGAGACTTACCCCCTAATTCATAAACGTTTGTTAACTTAACAAGCCGCTAATAATTGTATGTCCCTTTTGCTCTTATGTAGGGCTTCGAATATTCGAAGTTGTCGAATATTCGGCCCATTTTAATATTCGAATATTCGCCCGTGAAAAGAACGAATATTCGAATATTTTTAAAGCATTTTGCGATGTGGATTATGTTGGCAAGACTGAATAATTTAGCATTTCTAATATCTTGTGCCGTGTGCTGACGGCAGTAAGAATACATTTGTCATCTCATCACCCCAACTCCTCCTGCGGGTGTCGTAAGAGTCGACTAAGGGATTGAAGTGTCATTTACCATTATTTAATAAAAGATTTGTGATGGGCAACAACGTCATCATAATGAACACATTACTGCGATCGCCAATCAGCTTGCCCAGCGTGGCGATTATGAGCATTTACCTCCTAATGCGTCTATACGCATAGTTAATAGGAGAGGCCTACGTCCAGCAGTGGACTATCATAGGCTAACGACAAATGGGACTTACCCCCTTATTCATAAACGTCTGCTTACTTAACAAGCCGCTAATAATTGTTTGTCCCTTTCGATCTTAACAATGTGTCCATAAGAGCAAAAGGGACAAACGATTAACGCATCACTTTCGCACTTACATACTTGTTAGAACCTGACGGCAACAACGACAAACGATTAAACACGGTACCATCATAAGCCTACTGAGCCAGCGCTGGTCTTCCGTTTTGGCCATTTGAGTTAGACACTTTACACACAAAGACCCGATTATGAATAAGGGATTTAAACTACAGATGTGCAAATCGCACAAGACAATATTTAACGTAAGTTTACGCGATCAAGTCCCGTTTGTGCAAGCTGCTATGCTATTCTCTTATTCACACATTCGACGCTGCGTTCGTCAACGAGCTCGACTTCGAGACAGCCTTGTCTAAAATCCTAGCTGTTTGATTTGACATTAGGAATCGAGTCTGTGAGCGAGGTTGTGGGCGAGTTCGTCGCTGTTTTTCGTTAGAGAATACGAAGTTCGTACATTAAACGTCAAACTCTCGACGCAGTGTAGTTCCAGCTCACGCCGAATTCGTCGCCGAGCACTAGTGTCGTTTAAAGTACATTAGTGAATACCATTTTTAGGCTCGACGCTGCCGCAGCGCTGACACAGCGCCGACAGCAAGGCGGTTTCCTTAGTGAATAACACTGCTGTTGTGAAACACATCAAATTATGTTTTGATGTATGTGTGTTTATTAAGTATCTAGTCATTACTCATTAGTCAAACTACTACGCAGAATGTCACAAAAATAGTGATACACGATAGATTCTCGGAGATATCAGGTAACATACATACAACAACAAAAAAACCAGTTGAATTAATAAATAGACTTGATGCTACAAGTTATTGCAGTTTGTGAATTTGCGATATTACAAAAAGAATGTTCAAATAATTATAAAATACCTGAAAATTGTAAACACGCAATACCAAATATGCAATTCCGGACTTGAATGAATTGACTATAGTTTGTAAGCTATGAAAAATATTACTTTTCTATTTTCCCTGCCAGATAAACCTACGAAAAACATAGATTTTAAATATAAATGTGACGTAAGAAGTTTCTTCATGAAAAGGTTAAAATTTTTTGCATTTGTATGCAATAATAGTATAATGTTAACAATAGAAAGTCATTTCAATGAGATGACATAATTAACATATGTATTTGTTATCTAAATGCCTTTTTCACTTAAGCCACTAAAATGTGGAAAATACAAGTTAAAAGTTTTTGTGACTACCAGCTGTGCTACTATTTAACCAATCTCTTTGTACAGTACAGACACCATCAGATATATGAGAGCGGCCACGATGGTCAAAAATATCTGTACACGGGTCATGTTATAATATGGATGCTATTTTGCAATAATGTGTCAACCCACATCAATTTGTCAATTAAAACTCAATTCTATAAATTACTAATTAAAGTTGACATTTTATTGCAAAATGGATGTGGCTTGACGCATTATTGCAAAACGGCATCCATATGAGCTACTAATAAATAAAACTTGTAAGCCGCATATAGATAAATTGCTAGTAACTGGACAGACTGGACACCTTATATAAAAATGAACTCTAGGTATGTGCTTACAGTTAGAATTCATTTTAAATGATGTGTCATGTCAATGTCAATCACTCTCCCTCTTCCAAAATGAAATAATAATACAAGGCGCCTACGAGGAAAGGGAAAAATTCTAACAGCATATTCCTGAGACTAAAAGAAGCAAAAAATGTTGAATGAGTTTTGGTCAAAACTGCAAAAAAAATTTTTTTTTTTTGATGTTTGAATGCCTTAATACACAAAAAAAAGGATTTTATTAATCAAAATATCGCAAAAAAAATGAACTTTAAAGTTTTTTTTTACATTTGCTAGGTAATTAAACAACTTTTTGTTCATTTGATGTCTGTCAATTAACTGTGACAAGACTAAGACAACATGGTGACAAAATCGTTTCCTAAAATGCGTTTATCATAGCGTAACGGTCTAAAACGGTTTTAAGAAAAAAACAAATTTTCTCTTAAAATAGACTGAATCCAGAAAACTTCATATGACATTTTTAACTTCAAATTTGGTGTTGAAATCCGGTGTTGAATTTTTTCCCTTTCCTCATGGGCACTTTGTATAAGTAGTAGTACTTAGAAGCAGTAGTAGTATAGAGTTCATTTTTATACAGGCTGTTTCCGTGGTCGTCATCCCAACTGTGGAAAACGTGTTAAGATGGTCTTTCTGAACAATTGTTCAATTGTTTTTGTGGGTATTTTTGTGCTGGCGTTAGACATTCATCTAAAAGTCCGTTCAAACCAAAAGAGCATTCGCTGTTCTATGCCCAGTTCTACGCAATCAACCAATCACGTTTTGTGTAACGATCGAATTTCGTAGAGTGGGGGGTTAGAATAGCGAATGCTCTTTTGGTTTGAACGCACCTTTAGATATGGTCACAGAATAAGAGTCATCCCAGAAATTGGACCGGTAGCCGTACCATGACTTTGCAAGTATCGGTAACGTTAGGTTTTTCTCGATACATAAAGCAGGCCATCGCACTCGCTCCAATGTATCAGTGCGAGCGTGATAGAATGCATTACGTATCGAGTAAAACCTAACGTATCCTTTACTTTCCAAATCATGGTACGGCTAATGCACTCTATTCTTACGAGTTTGTGTTTTTCCTTCCTCGAGTATTTCCCTCACTTACACTAACGTTTAAAAAGCCATCGAGAAAACTTATCTAATAACTTTTTTCCTTATAGTCATCATTAAGAGCGTCACATTTATTATAATTTTATTTTTATTTGATAATCAGTTATTTATAGGTTAAATTTTGTAACTATGACATGTAAAAAGTGAATTTGACAAGGAAAATAAGTAAATAACATTATTGTAATCAGTTAACCCCGTATTTTTAGAGTTCCGTATCCCAAGGGTAAGGAAAACGAGGCCGTATTACTAAGCTTCCACTGTCTGTCCGTCTGTCACCTCGTAGTCGTGAACCGTGATAGTTGAAATGTTCACAAATGCTGTATTTCTTCTCTTCGTTGCCGCTATAACAACAATTAGTAAAAAGTAGAATAAAAAAATATATTTAAGGGGGCCCCCATAGAACCAAAGCGATTTTTAATGATAAATTGATAAGGGTACGGAACGCTTCGTGTGCGCTCAGAACTAGTGGGAACGCGGCTTAACGCCTGGCCTTGTGGTGACGGCAGTAAGAATACATTTGTCACCATAACGCCATAACATTAGAGCCCTGCTCACATATTTATGAGCACCCTGGCCGTTTCGATATAACAGGGTCGCGTTTATAAAGTTACAATTTACAATTTTGCTGTTTGCCTCTCTTTCTAGCCAATTGATACGTGCGTGCATTAGAGAGGTAAACAACGAAATTGTAAAATGTAACTTTACAAAACGAGACCCGGATGGCGACTGTAGAATCTACTTTAGAAAGTCGGTTAACGAGAACACAGAAATTAGCTCTTTCTCCATAATGACAATTAACCTTCGGCCTAATTCATTGTATAAATTGACACACGCGTGGTTCTCTTTCATGATAGTATGACTGCTAATTAGGTTCGTTTGGTTATCATTAGCTAATTAGAGGTCATTATGTATTATTACGTGTTTCTAGGGATACTTTCTATTATTCATATTTATGATAGATTAAATTATAAATACGCAAACTTAGGTTAGGTTAAATTTTTTATAGAAATCTGCAAGATTTTTAACAAATTCACAAGATCATCCATTTAAATATATAATCATATAATATTTAAATTTTTCTAAAGGTGGATTTAGACCAAACGAGCGAATGCTCATTCTATCCCCCACTCGACGAAATTCGTTGTTACACAAAACGTGATTCGTCGAAATTTGTTGATTTCGTAGAGTAAGGGATAGAATGAGCGAAGCGAATGCTCGTTTGGTCTAAACCCACCTTTAGAAGATGCAAGAAATTAATCGATTCGTAAATCTACGAATCGCAATTAATGATAACACAGCTTGAGGTAAAATCAATTAGTTTCCGCTTGTGGTTCTATTTGCATTTGGTTCGCATTTGGTTTAAAATGAGTATAATGAGTATATTGCATACTCCATACTCCTGATACCTACTGTGACGGTAGATAAAGCTGTGCCATTTGTATGGTAGTCGCCGTCAATACAAATTGCGAATAATGTAAAGAAACCGTTCAAAGAAATATATCCATAAATTACGCATCATTCCATTTTATGATTGATCATTATTATCGGGTACAGTCAAAGACAAAATAAGGTGTACAGAAAAATCTTCAAAAATATGTCCTAGAGCAGTCTAATTCTCGACGACAACAACGTATAAAGTGCAATCTGCGGTTTTTTGTCATCGTAGATAGCACTTTGTACGTTGTACGTAGGGTTGAATCTGCTATGAAAAAAAATCGCAGATTGCACCTTAAAGTGCGTTTAAACCAAAATAGCATTCGCTGTTCTAGCGCCTGTTCTACGAAATCAACCAATCACGTTTTGTGTACCGATCGAATTTCGTAGAGTGGGAGGTTAGAACAGCGAATGCTCTTTTAGTTTGAACGCACCTTTATACGTTGTTGTCGTCGTCGTTCTGTGTAATAATAATAAGAACGTCGAAACATATTTATGAGAGGATTTTTTCGATACTTATTTTTGCACTTGACTGTACCTACATTTTAGGCGCGAATTAACGCGATTGGCACGATTTTCAACAACGTATATACCCTAAGTGACACTTCTGCTCATATTTATTGTGATATTGGCTAACCTGTGGCCTATACCACAAAACTTTACAAGCGTACAACTCTACAAAATGGTATAAATTCCCATACAAAAAGTTGACAATTTTGTAGAATTGTACGCTTGTAAAGTTTTGCGGTATAAGGGCCTGGCCGTGTGGTAACGGCAGTAAGAATACATTTTTTGTCACCTCCCTCACTCTTCTCGTGGGAGAGTCAAGGAACTGAAGTGTAACCATATAAGGCCGAACCACACCAGATACCAGGACATAGCGCTTTTCTTAACACCGCGCATATTTCGGCGCAACATCTTTGACAGTTTATAGAATATAGCCAATCAACCAACTTTCATGGACCAATCACTATTTTTAAATCACTATTTTTAAATGGCGGTTTACGTTTATATAGGGTATGACATTGAAATTCACTGCCGTGATGCATTGAAGAGGGTGTGACACTTGTTAACTAAAATTCAGGACGGTTTTTTAAAGGCAATTTAGTATAGCGTGCGGCTTCCATGTTTTATTTGTTCGTAGCAGAATCGTCATAATGGACACTACTGATTGTCAACCCAGCCTAGCGATTACATTCTAACGCATCCATACGCCTAGGTCCAGCATTATCATCATCATCATCATCATCATCATCATCATCATCATCAGCCTATGATAGTCCACTGCAGGACGTAGGCCTCTCCTATCAACTATGCGTATAAACGCATTAGGAGGAAAATGCCCATAATCGCCACGCTAGGCAAGCGGATTGGCGATCGCAGTAATGTGTCCACTATGATGACGCTGCTGCCCATCATCAATCTTTTATCAAATAGTGGTCAGTGACACTTCAATCCCTTAGTCGACTCTTATGACACCCGCAGGAGGAGTTGGGGTGGTGACAAATGTATTCTTACTGCCGTCACCACACGGCACACTGCCGTCACCACATGGCACACTGCCGTCACCACACGGCACACTGCCGTCACCACACGGCACAGCTAGGTCCAGCGGTGGACGATAATAAGCTGATAAGGCTTACCTGAGCATACCAATATCCCATACCCTGCTGGTACGGGTAGCCGGGGTATCCTTGCGATTGCGCGCCCATAGCGGGCGGGGCTGCCGGGGTACTCGGCGTGCTCTGAAACAATATCAAAACATAGGTTAGTCCAGTCATAGGCCAAAATAAGATGTGTATAAAAATGCTCAAAAATATGTCCCAAGCACTTTAATTCTGTGTAATACTTCTCAAGTGGACTTGACATAGCACATACATCCATAAAATATACATATCTACACACCTACACATTGTAAGTTGAAGATTCCGAGATAGGGGAATAAAATTAGATACAGATTTTTCAATAATATTCGTATTTTACTTGGCTAAAGTGTTCCCAAGTTTTGTTAAAGTTTTGCACCCATAGTTCCGACCACTAGTAATAAGAACGTCGTAACATATGAATAAGAAGATTTTTCGATACAAATTTTTGTTACTTGACTGTCCAAGAACATGTAAATAAAATCTGTCAAAAATGTTACTGTTGACAAAAGCTTTTTCGCTGATTGTTTTTCAACATTTCATTTAGCAGGTAGTGATTAAGAGAACAATTAAATTTCAAACTTGATAGGGTTCCATTAATTCCAGAGTTAAGTTAGCAGCGACCCTACCGCGAATTTCGAAATCCGTAAATTTCGAGATTTTGTCTCTGTCAGAGATATTAAACTCATTAGAGTGAAGGGGTTGTTCTTCGTTAGAGTGACAGAGACAAATCCTCGAAATTTAGGAATTTCGGTATCCACAGTAATAGGCCAGATCAGGCCTATGATATTGCCAGTAATAGACATCAGATCAGGCCTATGATATAATTTATAAGTAAATAATATGGATCATGGAGTTGTCTGATAAGATAATAAAGAAATTTTGTTTTATTATTTATAAACATCCCCTAACTTAACAAGCTGCTCTTTAAGACCAAAAGAGATAAATAAATAATACTTATTGTTTATCTTAATGTTTACCAAAAGGGAAAATCAATACTTGCTTGCTAAATTAGGAGACATTTTTAATAAGGCGGGAAAATAATAAAGATGCCAGTAAATTGTACTAAAACAAATCACATTTAAATCAAGATTTACTGGGCTGATAGCAAAAGAACCTACAACTACTCTGTTATCAGTTTCACTACAATTAAAATTTACCAAACAACTTTTCTTGTCAAGTTACCATGGTTACATAGGTCACTTTCCTAAGCCGCATGTTCTATTTACTATTACTAAATAAGACAACATAAAATTACATACTTAAATAAAAATATCAAGTACAGAATTTCACACAAGGAAATAAATGTAATACCTATACATACAGCCGAGTTGTTAAGTTAGGTTTAGAAATGAGCAGTTTGTTCCGAGGTTAATATTAATTCTTATCAGTTATCAAAGATTTATTTATGTAGAAATACATTATGAGCATAAGCTTACCTAATATTGTGTGCATAGGACTCTGTCATTATTAAAAACATAATTAAATTATACATATTTTAGTCAATATATGCAACATGTTTTGTTTGATAGCCAAGTTTTGTTAACCCTTTAATTGTTATTGGCAACATATTTGCCGTCATATAAAAAACAAAACTGAATCAATATAGAAACATGTAAGGTTCGGAATTGAATGCTTTAACAGAGCTGTCAAATGGTCAAAGGGTTAAGCCGATATCTCATGATAGTGCAGAAAATTATATTTCTGTGAATATTGCGAATGATTCCATTTATAAACTTTCATTACGATGCATAAAAAACCCAAAAACAGGCATCAAAACCTATTTAGGATGTGTTACCCCAAAAACTGTGCTATGTGGATGTATTTGATATCCAACAGGCACCAATTACCTAAATGCTCTATAGGTATAATATATGTATAGCTTAAGAATGAGGACTGATTACACCAAACCCAGGATCCCTAGACACACTATGCCATATATTGGTATAGTATCCCAAACTATTCGGCCTCTGACTGCTACAGAGTATTTATTGCAGACTGTACCAACAACTGTCGCAGGAGTGGCACAGGACCGGTCATTGTGGCAATCTTTGGGAAGGACTATGTTCAGCAGTGGTCATCTTTCAGCTGATATGATGATGATGTACCAGCTGGGCTAGCATCCTACTGTATGGGAGGCCATTGTCTGTCCTATTATTGTGTAAGTATTGCTATCATTTCAATGACATAACTACATTCATAATACACCCACTTGTCAATGATTGCATGTATTTCAATTTTGAACAAGTTTCACAGTTATAACTAAAGTGATATTTTTATAAATTATATATTTTCCTTCCTACATTACTAATAAAGTTTACTATCAAATTGCTCCAAAAGCTATCTAAACAGCTCAGCTTCTAATATGTATTACTTGGCTGCCATGGGCAGAGATATTGTGCCACTATCCAAAGAAGATAGTTTCGAAGATTTATGTATTAAAACTGGTAGCAGAAACCCTGTTTGGAACTGTCAGAAAGAGTATGGTGTATTATTATATCACCCTATTACTACAAATACCAGCAACATGCATGTATTATGTTATTTGATAATGAATGTAACTATCATGATAATTAAATTGATTCTGCCAAAACCTGATTTGTGCAGATAGCTGGTATTTGCAGTAATAGGATGATATAGTTTTACAGTAAGTAATGCTCCTTCTGTTATAAAATAACTCACTTGTTCAAAATTAGGAGACATGAATATGATATAGACCTACTTATTTAATATTTCACATGAATTGTTATCAAGTTGAATTAATTACCTGGCTTTCTCCAGTTCCACCATTCTCTTTGCCCCAGAAACATTTAACTGCATGTCCACTAATTTCTGTGTTATGTGTGCCCTCAATAGCATGTGCTGCCGCCTCTTTAGTAGTAAACTTAATGAATGCATAGCCTTTATCTCGGAATACTCTAATATCCTGTATTTGACCGTACTGTGAAAATGTATTCTGCATCAACTCCTCAGTTATAACATTACTGGTAAAGCCACCGCAGTACACAGTTGTGTTGTTCGGTGAGCTCTGATTGTAAACCTCGTCAAATGTGGGTTGTTTGGCTCGCTTGCTGCTCGGCGCTCCTTCGCTCGGCCTGTTGGCAGGCGGCTTGCGTGTCGACCAGTTAGTGCGTATGGATCTTGACCCCAGCCACTGTCCATTCATTGCCTGAATCGCCGCTTCGGCATCAGCCTTCTTCACAAACGATACGAACGCGTACCCTTTAGATTTGAGCGTTTGTGGGTCGCGGACTATCCTGCAATTTGAGATCTCACCGAACGGCGCGAACGCCTCGCGTAGTATGTGCGTTTCAATCTCTGGCGACAAGTCACCTACGAATATGTGGTGGTGGTTGCTAGTATCCGTCTTTGGCTGGTTCCCGGGACTCGTCGCCCAGTTAACCTTCATCTCCTTGTCCAGAAACACTCGCTTGTTCATGGCGGCCAGGGCCGTAGCCGCCGCCGAGTGATTAGTGAACTCCAGGAACGCATAAGGATCATTTCCTGGCTCTCGGATTATCTTACAACCTTTTACTTCGCCTATTTGGCCGAACAACGCGCATAGAAAATCCTCTGTGACACTCGCGTCTAAGTTACCGACGTAGAGAGTTTTCGGGTGGCTTTCGTCGCCCATATTAGAATTAATCGTAATCTAGCGGTTACTTAATTACGACTATGAACACTAGGATCGAAATTACTCGCTAACCAACGTGTTATTTCATTACACAAAACATTGGATGACGGATAAAGAAAGAAAAATGTCGCAAACAGCGCCTATAACTTCTCGAAAGACGTTGCTGTTGACTCGTGAAACGTTCACTTTTCGGAAACAAACGCATCTATAGACGAATTTCCGGTGGAATCAATTTAAAAAGTTGGCGGGAAAGAGGAACGAGAGACTTTTCTGCAAAAAAATCTGTAAAACAACTAACTCTGACCGATACATGCAGTAGTTTATCATATAATACACTTTTTTATCAAAATAAAATATGAATTTCTAAAATAATATTTTTGTAATATTTATCCATAAACAAAATTTACATCAATTTGACACTGAGTTCTCCTTAACTATTCCGGAAACGAGTGTCATTCGAAAGTCTATGACTCATCAGACATATGCTTTCGATTACAAACTCATCACTTTCATTTCTATTTGTAATTGGCTATAATACCTCTATTGAAAAAAACAACCAATCCCAAAGCGGTTAGTGTTTGGTAAATCTGTCAGTCATGGTACCAAAAATGTTTATGTTTATAATTTTCTCAACTTAATTCCTTTAACAAAATAAGTCAAATGTTTAATCATACGATGAATTTTGAATTATATTTTTCAAAATGTATTTCACCCGATTAGTGAAAAGTGGGCAACAATTTGCAATTTGACATAATATGTTTAGTGTAGCCAGTGCATTAAAGTGCTACGCTGGCTGTCATCATGAAATGAACGACAGCACAGATTTCGGCAATACGGCACAATGCAATCGGGTTTTTAATATTAATAAAATCTCAATTAAAACATGCATTGCTACATTAGTGTATGCTCGTAACTACCGAAACCGTTCAATAGCTTAATTACTTTTCAGTATTACCTTCACATAGCCGTGGTTTAGGTTAGAATAGTTCAAGTCTCGTACACGTATGCAGTGTTTCAGTTTTTGTACGTTTCCGTGTTGAAAATATGACGTAAAGTGCGATTTCCTTATTTGAAGATAAAGTTTTCAAGATGCTGCCGTTGACCCAGAAGGATACCCGGTTCCCGCGCGGCCGCATAGCCGGGCTTCGTGACAAGTTGACCAATTGGTTCAGACTAATCTATTCCGATAAGAATTCCAGGAATTTGTTCCTATTCCTTTTACTGAACTTGTCGTTCGCCTTCGTCGAACTGTTCTATGGTGTTTGGACAAATAGTTTAGGTGAGTACTTCTGGATATTGATCTGCTTTTTTCATGTATTACATCCTTCACATAGTTAATATGCCAAACAAGTTAGGCTTGTTTATTTACCTAGTAGATGTACTTCACATGATTCATTCATAACTTACTTATTGTATTCAGTTTTACTATATGAATTACAATTTTACAAAGATTTATTTAAAAATTACAAAACACCAATCCATAATCACTGCCCAACTGTTGAGAAATCTCAATTAAACATTTTGATTTCTTATTTTTTTATTTATAATTTAAATATATTTCTTGATTTAGTTCTGACAGAACTAAAATGAAGGAACATTCCGTTTTTTAACCCTTAACACTTCATACCACTGCAAGCAGCTGGTAGAGCAAAATTTAAATTGAATCAATTAATATTGAAATTTTAACAACTTATTAATGTAGTATCTAAACTATTTATTTCTAACATTCATGCATAGCCAAATTGTAAAACATTGGTCAAATGATAGGTATAACGAAAAGGCAGGAAAAAACTGTATACAATTAGCTTCAGATAAACAATGAAAGCCTCGTCAAAGGCTTTTACCCAATAGGGAATAGTGTAATGTAAAATTTACATAAAAATGTTTATGAAAACCAAAAGTAAATAAAAATAAAATTATGTAATTCTATGTTGTGTCCTTACTCCCAGATGAAGAGAGAAGTATTTTAACAAGGGCCCCTCATCCTAGTATTAGTACATATTGAACACAATAAAATTTAAATTATATTTTAGAGATAAGTGAAGAGGAATAGAGGTCTTTCCCAAGAAGCAAACAGAAATATAGCTATTCTCTGAAAAAAATACAATCCAGACAAGGCTTGGCTGTTATATGTCTTCCTTCTTTCCAGGTCTTATATCTGATGCATTCCACATGTTCTTCGACTGCACGGGTCTGGTTGCCGGCCTGGCAGCCTCCTTAATATCGAAGTGGCGAGCGAACGAGCGCTACTCGTACGGCTACGCTAGAGCAGAGGTTGTGGCAGGCTTCGTGAATGGCCTGTTTCTGCTGTTCATTGCTTTCTTCATCATGAGTGAAGCGGTGGAGAGAGCTATTGAACCTCCTGAGGTAAGTTTGCTACTGACATACATACAGAATGTTCTAAAACTACAGGATATGAAGGGAATGTAAGGTAAGTTGGGGTACGATGAAACGGTTTTTTGAATAGGGTAAGACAAAATGCTACCAGCAGACGCTGTGCCAGACGGACGACTTTTTCTCTTGCCCCATTCTCAAAACCGTTTCATACCCAGACTTACCTTACCTTAAATGTCTAGATATGGTATTTTGCTGAAATTAGACTATATTTATAAAAGTATTAACTTTTCTACATTCTACATTCACTGATTTTCCAAAAATTATTTGCCTCATCTAGGAATTTAACCTACACAAATAGGAAAAAATAAACACCTCCTGTTTTTATGATACCTATCGAGAGCAAGCACTTAAACAAATAATTCTTCTCAAGTAACATAGTATCTCAGAAGAAAGGAATAGGGTAATATGAATATAATAAAAGATTAAAATGGCAAGAAAATTATGTAATTACTGTTAATACCTATAAAAAATAGCTACTTGTCATACAAAATATGTGAATGCAGTATTAATCGCTATTAAAAATTTACGAAAACAGTCTCAATTTCAAAGCCTTTATTTCTGATATATTATCATTCTACAAAAGGCCTCCTCTTTTTCCTTCCACCCGAACCTGTCTCTTGCAAGCCTGACCCACATGGGGCCGGCAACTCCCCTGAGGTCATCTGACCATCTCATTCGTGGTCTTCCAATTTTTCTTTTTATGTTGTGTCGTGGTACCCATTCTGTCATTCTATTTGTCAATTTATCATTGCTTCGGATCATATGGCCTGTCCACCTCCATTTTGCAGTATTAGACTTCCTCGCGACATCCGTCTAACTCGACGAAAACAGTCTATCAACTATTTTTAGAGTATTTTCCCATCATGTCTTCTAGGACAATGACGACTGCCAATATACCGTTGTCCCAAGACTCTAGTCTTGGGACAACGGTATATTGGCAATCGTCAGACGATATCGTAGACTACGAAAAACCAACAAATCGGAAAGCAAAACGTTTAAAGTCTTTATCTTATCAAGTTTATGTAGTAACAATTTATTAACATCATGATATCAAGTTATCAAATAATTTCTTAAGTTAGAGATAAGTGATTAGGAATGCCTGATGTGCTTAAATGTTACAAGTCATTACTTATTCAAATTATCGGTATAATCTTTAAAAAAAATGTATAATGCTTGCATTAATACCTACTCAATGTTTTATTAGTCTTTATTAGATTAACTTATCTTATAATTGAATGTATGATTCAATTATAAGATAAGTTAATCTATTGATGTCGGCAAACAAGCATACGGGCCGCTTATGATAAGCAGCTATCGATCGATTTAAAGCATGTAGACATCTGGAACTCGATTGAGAGAGATTTTGTTTTTTTTTTAATTTTGGAACGCGAGAGACGCAATGTCAACCCTTAACAGGAGGATTTACTGTGTTGTTTAGCAAGCGATATTATATCTTACATTTAGGTGCTCTGCTTTTCCACCTTTGCCACAGCAATTAGCTTAACTCGCCATTAACATGATTTGTAAGGGGTCGAAAGACGCCCTAGTGCAGTGAACGTTTTAACCTTTTGACAGTCGCCGACGGCTATACACGACGGCTTCAGCCGCCAGCTTCGCTAACGTAATTATGGACTTACGCGGGACTGACGCAAAGTTCAACTTCGCTTGATTAAATACGGTCGCGTGGTGTCTTTTAGTTGTTTACCTAGGTCAAAGGTCAATGGTATTCGTTGGCCGGTTTTCGTTGGTATATGAAATCTAATATTGAGAACATTGAGCTTCTTTAGAAAAAATACCGGTTTCAAGCTCATACATGTTTTTCCATTTTCCGATCATTGCTTTCGACTCGACTTGCAATTCAATACGACTTTTTACCGTTCGCTTGATATTTGGAACTAAAGGACTTAGCCAGCAATGAAAAGTGTCGCAAGGTTCTCTCAGGTGTACTTATTATATTAAACAACGAAAGACTGGAGTATAAAACCATTACATTCGGCAACTGTATATAAATGTCGACACTATCTCGGTCGTCTTAATGTCGAAATTGCATCGCTCACGTGTTTGGGCGTAACAGTTGATCTAGCACGTACAGTAAGCAAGATCACAAAGCAATTTTACGTCTCAATATATAGTCACCAATTAACTATTATGTGCTTTAGGCGCCTTGTAATAAGGGTCACTTCACTTGTGATCTGTGGGTTGTGGCGTTTGTACCTTTCTCTAGTCGAATTTTGTGTTGTTAAGGTTTAACGATACAATAGTCCAAATCGACAATAGTGACTTGGTTTTCCAACCATGTTAACTTTTGCGTAATTTATACTTTACTCTCTGTTCCTCCCGCTCGTACCTATTTGCTGCAAGGTGCGAAGGGGAAGGATATAAAACTAAGAAAGCAAAACACTCAGTCGATACAATGAACTTACGCCAGGTAAAATATTGGGACAGATAATTTCCCAAGATTTGTAAATCAATACCATAATAACGACAGAAGTAGGTATCATAAGTTAGGTGCAATGTTCTATTATAAATACAAGCCATGAAATGATGTAGAAATCTGAGCGAAGGCCAAATAACAGTACCTACTTGAGTAACAAGATGACTATAATTGTATTTTACTTCCATTGTTTGGTTTTAGAAGTTTTCTCTGATCGAAATGGTGCTCTATTCATAGGTCAAATAGATGCTCACAAACGCAAGCAAGAAGCAAGCGAATTGTAGGTACATTAAGTTAATTTTTAGAAAGATATTAAATTATACATTGTTGTGCTTGATTGTTAAGTTAATAATTAGCACCTTAAAACAGGATTGTACGTACTTATCGATAAAAAAACTCTCCTAATTTTTATTTTACTAGATTTCCTTTACCTATACAAATCGATAGTAAACAGTAATATTACCATTACCCTCTATTACTGTAACAGTTTAACTTTCTGAAAAAGGCGCATCATGTTTTTCTATACCTCAACAGACAAATTTACCAGTTAAACGTTGTTGGCAGTAAATCTGATAATGATAATACTCTTAACCCTCCCAAGTTCCGAACACCAAACCAGTGGCCGTACGTGTACAACGGTATCCTCAGCTGAATACTCGTACGAATTTAAATTTCAACAGACAAATAAAGTGTAACAGAGAGGCAACTAGTCGATAGTTCGAATTATACGCGCATTTATTATACAGGCTGTTTCCATGGTCGTCATCCCAACTGTGAAAAACGCGTTAAGATGGTCTTTCTGAACAATGTTGCCCATGGGACCTATATGAACAAACGTACTTTTTTTACGACTAGTAAAGTTCCAGTTCATTATTAATATGTATACATTTCTCCATACTAATTCTTTCCCAATGTGTTTACATAATTATGAAACGAGACTGGAAATTATGACCACTTCCGCATTGATCGGTATGAAATCAGTTAATTTTTTTGCGCGATATTCAGATTTGTTCCATAGGAAACCTTGTTCAGAAAGACCATCGTAACACGTTTTTCACAGTTGGGATGACGACCACGGAAACAGCCTGTATACTGCTTCTAAAGAGTCCCTTATTTTTCCAGGTGAAACACGAGCGACTACTCGTGGTCTCAATCCTAGGATTCCTAGTCAACATGGTCGGCATCTACGCCTTCCACCATGGCCACGGGCATGGCCACGGTGGCCATGGCCACTCCCACGGCGGCCACGGCCATTCCCACAACGGCCACGGCCATTCCCACGAAGACGACGTCAACACTGGTGCTGGAAGCGCTATAATGAGGGGTGTGTTCCTTCACGTGTTAGCTGATACTTTAGGATCAGTTGGGGTTATTATATCCGCCATTCTCATGAGGATGTTCGGATGGATGCGAGCAGATCCAATTTGCTCTATGGCTATCGCGTTACTCATAGCTGGAAGTGTTATACCTTTAGTGCGGGACTCAGCAGGTGTGTTAATGCAACGGACTCCTACAGCGTTGGAGCGCGCTTTGCCAAACTTGTACACGAGAGTGGTAGGGCTCGCTGGAGTGCACGGGGTTCAGGAACCACATTTCTGGACCCTCTGCAGTGACGTACACGTTGGGGCTTTGAAACTAGAAGTCGCTAAAGAAGTCGATCAGAGGTATGTGACGGAACAGACCGCTAGGATCTTCAGGGAGGCTGGTGTTAAGCATTTAACTGTGCAATTGGACTATTCTCCGCTCTGATCTTAACTTTGTTTGGGTTTTGAGCGAGTTTTGTAAAAGCGACGGCTTTAGACGTCGTCGGCGTTAAATGGGTTGTCAGTGGACCTCTAGTTAAAATTCGGCTTAGAGCCTAGATTTTTTTTATAAAATTGTTGGATGTGCAAGCAATGTGTAAAAGTTTTGTTAATAATGAAGAACAATGATTGATTCACATTTTTTTATTACACGTAGATTCCGAGTATTGGGAATAAGTTCCACATTAAGTCTTATACAATTAATTGAGATTACCAAAGTAAAATAACTTAAAAACATTATAATAATAGAGGTCCACGAGTCCTAGGTTTATATTTGTATTTATAAGTACAGTACTCTGTAAACAGGTGCAAATAGAAAAAATATCCCATTGAGGATTTGTATAATATTGTGATAGGATCATAATTGTATTGAAACTGTAAATTCATGGATATGTTACAATCTAATAAATATAAAAACGCACTTCAATTTGTTACTTTACTGCCACAAATGCTTAAAGTAACAAATATTAACTAAAACTGTCCATTCATGGTGGTGCTTTTTGACATTATTTACATAGATAGACCAATAAGGCGTATACAGACTATTCATAAATAGTTGCATTATTTTTAGTAAACCAGTTTCTAATCAAACTTTTAACCAAATTCACTTTTTTGCTTTAAAAGTATCATATTTGCCTATACCATATCTGAGACATCTGAGTGCGTATTTACGTCAAAAGTTACTATTTCCCGTGGGATTGCTTTGTTTTTAATCAAGGAAATATCAATTTACGACAGAATTTTTAGGTTAGAAAATTGTTTACTAGATAAACCAACTACAGATGAATGGGCCAAATAAATGCCCTACAAACTTGTCTTCAATTAAGACTGAATCTAGGTCACCTAGTTTAGTATCAACATTTGATTGGTCTCAACATCGTGGAAATAAACTTACTACTACTTAGTTTTGTTTATCGTTTTTCAGTTTTACTTACTTTCGTTTGTTTTTTTTTTATACTTTCATCGCCAAATACAAAATGTCTCCCGTTCCGTGCCAATGCCAATAATTGTCATAAAAAAGCTAATTGCATGAACGGGAAAGTTATTTGACAGACCACGGCACGTAACGTGAAATCACCGAGTGTAAGTAGTAACAACCCGCTACCCCAATATTAGACGGTTCTATTTTACATTTTCGGGGTAATTAAATCTGGACCAAGTGCCAGTGTGACAATGTTCAAACTTCAAGTTTATGAAAGTGTAACATAGAACTTTGTAATATTGGAGCAGCGAACTGCCGACGTCTATAGACGTCTTTGGCGTCCGGTGGGCCTACAGCATAAATTGACATACAGAAAGCAACTAACTCAAAAATTTTGTCAATCTGACTTCAACTTTAACATATTGAGTTTGGTCGCTTTCTACTTTGACAAAAAACGAAGTTGGTCGTTTTCTGCATAACTATGGTAACTGTAAATTTCGATATCTATTTCTCTGTCGTATATGTTTGCTTATCATCTTAAATTAAAATTCCGTTGGGGTATTTGCCAATTTTCATGGGTGGCCCGGTAGGCCTCCATTACTTTATACTTACGACGGCAATAGCAGTCTTTGGCGTTGAAAGGGTTAATATTTGTAATATTTTACATGTTACGAAGTATACAGCACTATTCGATGTTACAGTCTGGCAAAAAAATTTAAAAAGACAGTATTGTAGTGTCGGCTCTTTCAAATTATTAATATTGCCATTTTATAAAATGCTACTGTTTGTTTGCCAGACTTTAAGTTAAATATTAAAATGTATTTTTTGGTATGTATTTCCTCTTTTATTTATTCCATGCATTTAAATGGTAATATATATTATGAGTTCCTAAAGCAAATAATATTTTTTATTAATATATTTTTTACTTTATTTTAAGTAGTTTACTTTAAAAAGCATTTTCTCAAATGATTTACGTTCATGTAAATTTTCATTGATTTATCAAAATTCATAACATTCCATGTATTTGTTTCTAAATTTATACCAGGGTACAGTCGCCATCAGATTTATCGTACGCTACGATATACTTGTAAATAAATATAATAGAAATATATGGGTCAAAATTCTTTCGTTGTCTTATTTTGTGTCCCTAAAAAACGTGACGCAGTGGTAATTTTTGTATGAGATGATGTTTTGTTTTCAATTTCTGATGTATGGATTAAAATATAGCGTGAAAAAGAGATACCAGTGCACTGGATTTTTTAATACACTGAGTCAAAACGGCAACTAATACTGTGACAGAGTGGTATGAAACAAGACAACGAAAAGAATTTAGACCCATATTTAAAATTCCACATTGCTGTTAGATTTGCAGATACTGCTACTGTAATTTCTTGTATGAAGCAATTTTGTTGGTTGCATAAAATTACATTATGAGTTCTTTCTTAGCTACCAATGTGTCGAACATAAAGCTTTTTATAGGTATTGCGAAAAATATTATTATGTCAGTACAGTTGTAGTTATACCTATGGAGATTGAAATGTTCTATTTCAAAAATGGATTTATCATTTTATGTTTCTACAACATTACCATTGCCCATGCCAACAATGCCTAACTTTACCAGGCTTGAGACAATTGAGACCTAAGTTAGGTCCTTATTTGTTAAATGTCCCTTTTTCGCTTACAATAAAGACGCTTAGATAGACAATTCATATAAAGATAGTCATTATGGCTAGCGACAAATGACGATTTATTAAAGTCACACTAACTTATAATTGGAGAAAGATAATATTGTAAATACCACATTTTGTGTAAGGGAGGCTGTCCTTTATTTGTAAAAACAATAAAATAAAATACGGCACGTTTTTTTGTTGCCACATTTGACCGGTTCTAGTCCCGATTGAGGCAAGCGATTTTTCATAAATCCTTAAATGCAGAATTTATTATTTTTTAAATCAAAAGAAAGTCTCCCTTACACAATATGTGCTTTTTCATGTGGCATTCGATTTTTCTATCCTGTATGTATATGTGTTAAGACTATCGGAAAAATGGTGAGTCTTACCCTCATATTAATAAGATCTATAACTGTCAAAAGTTCATTCTTAGAAATCTGCAACTATAGAGATACTGTTCTAGCTAGGCAATGTTGTATAGGAGGCAATGTTGCTAACGCTTAGGCTAGATTTTACGGAGTATTTTTTCCCGTATACCGTATTCGAGATTTTCTCTAACATCGTAGTGACAATAGACTTTGTGAGTACCATTCACACGCATTCTCGAATACGGTATGCGGGATCCGTGTGAACGTTATTATTCAAAGTCTATTGTCACTACGACGTTCGAGATAATCTCGAATACGGTATACGAGAAAAAAATACTCCGTGTGAATGTAGCCTTATGGTACGTTTCCGGAAATTACCGCAACTTGCATTGCAATTAGTAGTTGGGATGCATTGGAATTTAATGTATTTTATAGTCACAAAGACTAGATAACTCTTATGTCTCATATTAGTAATCCAGTTATCGCCAAACCCTTAATAAAGAATTGGATTAACTTGAAATATTTTTACGAATGTGCAATAGAAATAAATATATTATTTAAGACATTAATTAGTTCATTAATTCGAAAACCTCCAAAAAGTATCAACACAAAGATTATAACAGTGGCAGGTAAGTCAAGTAAGAGCGCGCGAACATTTTCGATTATTAAGTTGTCTATTAGGGTGGGTCACTGAAGTATGAAGAAAAAAAAAGTATGTTTTTACTGGGCACAGTTGTAAATAGTTCCGTGATTAGGTCGACAAAGAGTGTGCAAAATGATTTGGCCATATCGGAATTAATTTTCTGCCTCCGGATCTAATTTAAAGATTTTATAGAAACTTCAGTACATTTTGTACTGACCACAGTTGTTATCTATGTTTTTACTTTTTGTTGCAACATGAGCTATGTTTGAGTATTGTGTTTACCTGGAAATAGCTTTTCTAAAGTTACGGAGCCAAAAGAGACGAAAAAAAAGTCGAAAAATAACTTTTTTAGGGTTCCGTAGCCGAAATGGCAAAAACGGAACCCTTATAGATTCGTCATGTCCGTCTGTCCGTCTGTCCGTCTGTCACAGCCGATTTACTCGGAAACTATAAATGCTACAGTAACGAAATTTGGTAAGGATATGTGTTGTATGAACCGCTACAGGATTATGATACTAAATTGTAAAAAAAACCATTGGGGTGGGGGCCCTCCATACATGTAACTGAGGGATAGAATTTTTTTTTTAGTTGTACATAAGCGTGTGGGGTATGAATAGAAAGGTCTTTGAAAATGATATGAAGGTTTATACATCAAATTTTTATTTAAGCAAATCGTTTTCGAGATATCAACTCTCAAAGTCTGAAAAATGTGTCCCCCCCCCTCTATTTTTTAAACTACGCAATATAAAATTCTGAAAAAAATATATGTTATGCACATTAATAAACTCTATCAACGATTTTTGGTTTGATTAAATTATCTCCTATAGTTTTTGAAGTAGGTTGATTTAACTGTATTTTTTTAATAATAAATTGATAATGGTACGGAACCCTTTGCGCGCGAGTCCGACTCGCACTTGGCCGGTTTTTTTTTGATTCCCCATACGTTTTAGGAAAATTTCTACTCAAATCCGGAGGCAGCAAAACTTAAATAAAAAATATAATAAAAATAAGAGTGATAATCAAACATCAAATGGCACCGTTTTGTAACTGTGCCCTCCAGAAAATCGAATTATTTGAAAAATGTCTATCGCACCAGGCGAGGTACCAGGAGGGGCAATCAATGGGCGCACTTCCCCCTGACACTGGAATTAGGTATGCCTAGGTGCTGTTTTAATAGGGCAATGCCCCAACTAGTAGAGGTCCAAATGGAAAAAATTGTGCGCTGTGAGTTACAGTTTTGTAATTTTTACCAGAGCTAGAGGGTGTAAAAATAAAAAAATTTTGATGTGGAGGGAAAACCAATTCCCCCCCTGAAGGAGGGGGGAGGGGGGTGAATGTGCAAAGGGAAGGGTTATGTTTAATTTTTTTTCGTCTAATATTTAGGCCTACTATTCATTGTTTGGTATCATTTTCATATAAAACAGACACGGGGAATTCATTTTTGATAATAAACAAAAAATAATACTGAAACGTTGTCGCTTAGAATGGGCCTCATAAGAAAGCTTAAAGTCACCCACAGGGCAATGGAGAGGGCTATGGTGGGAGTCTCTCTGCGAGGTCGTATTAACCAAAGTATAGCTCCATAGCTCTCCGAATCACTAAACTAAAGTGGCAGTGGGCGGGGCACATTGCACGCAGAACCGATGGCCAATGCGGCGGCCTCGCAGGTGGAAGGCACAGCGTGGGTAGGCCCCCCTCAAGGTGGACAGTGAAGGTCTCAGGAGTCCGCTGGATGCGAGTGGCGCAGGACCGGTCATTGTGACAATCTTTGGGGGAGGCCTATGTTCAGTAGTGGACGTCTTTCGGCTGATATGGTAATAATGATGATTTATGAGGTAAACGTTTAACAATTGATTGTCAAATCCCATATGATATAAACTTTTAACGTGGGTTAACTGGGTTAGTTGTTTAGTCCCGGTTAGTGAAAATTACCTTTATCGTCTTTGGTAATGAGATCGTTACCTAATAACACTTGTAAAAATGATTACCCATTCCGATTCATATAATCAGATACTATACATCATACATGTGATCAGATAGACCAGATATATAATATACACGATAGTCGATAAAATCTAAAATAGAATCTGAACAAATAAAATTCTTAATAATCTTAGGTTATTTAAGAAAAGAAGATCAGAATATATTCAATTTACTTTCATATCAATAAATATTAACAATTGTAACATGAACAATAATATGTAAGTACAAAAATACGAGTATGTATAATCTATGAGCAGTTGCCGGCACAAAAGTCTCTTTTTTGAGGTTACGCGGAGGTTTTTGTTGGAGGTAGGTACGCGTCAGGTAAATTTTTTTTTCAGTGAATTTTTGTATGACAGACTACAAAATGTGTATATTTTTAAAATCTGGAATAAATATGCTATCTTACACTATTTTTTTAAATTGGATAAGCTGGTTTTTTAATACTTATATGACGCTTAAATTAAAATAAAAACGGTAACTTTTTTACTTTTATTCCAAAAAATCTACATTTTTATATGAAATTGCGCATGTTTATGATAAAAAATGGATTTTCCAGGTCCGTTTTACACGAAAATGATACCAAACAACGCATAGTAGACCTTATTAATTAGTAAAAAAATATGAAACGCAACCCTTCCACATGCACATTCACCCCCCTCCCCCCGCGCTCAGGGGGGGAATTGGTTTTCCCTCCACATCTAAAAACAACTATTTAGAGACCCTCTAGCTCTGGTTAAAATTACAAAACTGTAACTCGCAGCGCACAATTTTTCTCAACTTTGTATGGACCGTGACCCTTACTAAACTTAAGTTACCTCTTCAAATGGAAGTCATTAAAACGGCCAATTTTGTAATTTCGTGCAAAAGTAAGTTATTTATTATATTTGAAGTTT